>JACCPG010003094.1:0-10686 GCA_016069955.1 Drepana arcuata | reverse complement strand
CGTTGATATTGGAGTTGTAAGCCAGTATCCTCCATTGCTATCCATATCCTACAATTTTTCCTTTTTATTTAATGTTTTCTTTCGGTTTGTTAAACTAGGACAAGGAACCCACCCCATAATAGTTCCAACATATTCGTAGCTTACGAAATCAAATTGGTATATGTTGATAAGGAATAGCTTGGTAGTAAGTGAGAAAGTTTGTATGTTGCAAAAGCAGTTTTAGACGTCAGTGTCGCGTGTAAGTTTGTTCTACGAAAAGGTTTAGTCAAGGAACATCTACATTTGAATAATACTTAGAGCTAATAAAAATGCCTTGGTGGCCGTGTGGTTCGAGCAGTTGCCAGCGACACGATCGCAAGTTCGAATCCCGACTGTACCAATGAGCCTTTCTGAACTTAAGTTCAGTGATTAGTCACACTACGAGATAACCTGCATACGTCTGAGGAGCAATTCAAAGGCGTATGTATAGTCGTGCTTGAGGTAAGGCGATGAACTCGCTATCTGTCACGTTGTCATCTAAAAATATATCTCTGGCGGAAAGGAAGGTGTGTGGGTATTACCTATATACTGCCTACCCCTTCGGGGACCCTTGTGGGAAGGCGTGAGGATATATTATTATCATATACTTAGAAACCAGCATATCGTAAGGAAGGAGTCGACATTGCCTATGGACGCCGAAAGAGTTTCTTAATCTTGCAAGTTGGGTCTGTTCTACCAACACTTCCAGTTCTGAGAATCTTGTTCACAGGAGACAGACATCACGTGTGAGGCGGTATGAGTAGTCAAGCCCATGGAGCGAGCATTGTCGCTCATGCTGCTGACGCAAGCCACTTCAACCCCTGCCTACGGATGCGAGTTGTATCAATCACTCAGTATTGTATTTCGAATAATGCAACTGTGCTGCAGAAATGTATTTTCAACTCATTCGTATTAACGACTTGGCATTTCATTTAAAACAAATCATAGCAAACTACTGCCAACAAAATTTACACAAATTCAAATGAGTTTAAAACGCGGTCCGGTGAAAATGGACAGCGAAAAGCGCGGTGGACGCGGAAATATAGGCGAAAAAAAGTAAGTAGCGATTTCCGGCGCGGATCGCTAACCTTTTTTAGTTCATCAAAAATGCAAAACTTCATGAAAATGTATGCAGTTCGGTAGTGCGTTGTGGGAATTCGTCGCCTCAACAGAAAAATTGCTCCATCGTTTGTGATGCAGATGATACCGGCGCTGTGTTGTTTTTCTATTGACCGAGGATCCTTTAGTGTTGCATATCGTTACTTTGTATCCCTGGTGTGTTGTGCACGTAGTGTTTGGTTATTTCCGTGAACCTTTGTGGCATCAAACGTTATATTTTTCTAGTCCAATTGTTAGACGATATTTCACAGTACCTACTATTTTCAGTTATTTTTATATCTTCACGCCTTAAACAAGTATCCCCGGAGGGTTAGGCAGAGATAGGTAGTTTTAGGTAGTACACACACCCACTTTTCGACTGAGATATATTTTAGGTGCCAACTTGGCAGGTGGCGAATCTATCGCCGTATCGCTTTGTATTTCTTCTTAAACGTAAAATATAACTTTAAGAGAGGAAGAGAAGAAGAGTTATTTGAAGAGAGTTTCCCGTTCGAATTTGCAGCTGCTGGGGCAGGACCTCCACCTTATAGAAGTCCGTAGCCAAATAACACAATTTATTGTGTTGTGTCCCTACGTGGTGAATAAGGTTACCAGTAATGAGCTCCTTCGGGAGGGGGGAAGATTGTTATATTTTGTTGGCAGCAGAGGGTATTAGTCCCATTATGCTGCCAACACAGTATAACTCCGAACACAGAGTGGCAACGCGCAAGTGGTAATTCGGTATTTTAAGCGTAAATAGGCTGCGGAAACTTTTGTCCATCGGGTGGGCCATTAGCTATGTTGCCACTCTTGTTGTATAAAAAAAAAATTCAACTCTTTGTGATTTAATAAGGATTATTATTATCAGAGAATTATACTTAACGTATACGGGTTTCCTGTCGATGTTTGCCTTAAAGCTCGTGGTGTGTCTAACCAATATACTTAAGCTCAGAAAATCTCTGTGCTGCAGGCAACGACTCAAACCTCTCGGTCACAACTTGATTGAATTAAAATCGTGTTAAAAGATAAAAGTCTGTATTGAGCCGTGGTGGCCGAGTGGTTCGAGCAGTTGCCTGCGACACTAAGATCGCAAGTTTGAATCCCCACTGTACCAATGAGTTCAATGTCATTTTCAATGAGTACAGTGATTAGTCACACCACGAGCTATTCGGTGAAGGAAAACATCGAGAAGAAACCTGCATACGTCTGAGAAGAAATTCAAAGCCGTATGTATAGTCGCGCTTGAGTGACGGCGATGGACTCGCCATCTGTCACGTTGGCACCTAATATACCTCTGGCGGAAAGTGGGTGTGTGGGAATTACCTATACACCTGTGCCTACCCCTTCGGGGACCCTTTTGGGACGGCGTGTGGATATATTATTTTATTAAATAATTTGCGTTTATTTACTAGTAAACAGTTCGCATTGTTATATCTTTCAATTGCTTTTCCGAAGTCCTTGAAATCACAAATCCCATTTCATTTATTTGTAATGATTAATAACAATGCCTTGAGATAAGGTTGCGAGACACGAGCGTTCATTACTCACCCCCTCCCCCCCCCTTGATTGTGTTAGGGATGTATGTGTTTATCTTTGAAAGAACCGATTTGAAAATACTTTAAGTTTACTATTAAGAGATTTCATTCGTAGGCTTCTACGTGCGAGTTCGATTGCCGCTCGGGTTACACAATGTAAGTAAGGCAAATATTTCTACCATGGTCTTAGATGTTCTATAAATTGAAGAAAATACAAAAAAAAATTTTAGTATACCACAAAATTATTGAAAAAAATCCTTGTTAGTTAAATATTAAGCCTGATAAATGTAGATGTAACAAAAAAGGTCTGTAAATCAAGAGAAAATTTACGCTCTACTCTTCCTGGTGGCTAGCTCCACGAGAGACTTCGCGTTATGGTATAAAGAAGACTCTTAAGTGTGAAAATCTGCCTCCCTGTACGAGACTTGGAGAGGGCGTGATGATACTTATCATACATACAAAATTATAAAGTTCATCACAAAATGCCACTGGGAATAAAACAAACAAAAATGGCGAAAAAATTCACATGTCTGTTAGCAAAAAAGCGTTCGCGGCATTAACGGAGAAGCGGCGAAAATTTCACAAAAATTCACGTTGGTCCTTTCGTTACGATTTATGTAATCAAAAATGCTAATCTCACGAAAAATACGGCGTTTTAACTTTCAGCCGCTGACAATAAATGGATTTCGGTGTAGGCGCGTACGTTGATCAATACATAGATAATACTATGTCTATGTCGAGAAATGTATGTATTGTATATCTTCACGCCTTCCCACATAGGCCCCTGAAGGGGTATGCAGAGGTGTATAAATAGTACCCACACACCCACTTTCCGCCAGAGGTATATTAGGCGCCAACGTGATAGATGGCGAGTCCATCGCCGCTACTCTAGCACGACTATACAAACGTCTTTTGAATTTCTTCTCAGACGTATGCAGGTTTCCTCTCGATGTTATCCTTCACCGTAAAGCTCGTGTGTGACTAATCACTGTACTTAAGTTCAGAAAAACTCATTGATACAGTCGGGGATTCGAATTTGCAATCATTGTGTGGAACTACTCGAACCACTCGGCCACCATGGTTTATTGTTATTATAAAAGAAACATTCTAATAAAGAAAACCCGAGAGTTGGTTTTGCCGCTTCTTCTCCGGACAGCACTATCTTGGAAAAGGTGGTATCGGTAATGTTCTATAATTTAGTAGGTAACTTGTAATATGTTTTTTTCCTACGTACTTGAGTATTAAATAAATACTTTTGTCAAAGTGCCGTGGTGGCCGAGTGGCTCGAACAGTTGCCTGCGACGCAAAGGTCGCAAGTTCGTATTCCGACTGTACCAATGAGTTTTTCTGAACTTAAGTACAGTGATTAGTCACACCACGAGCTTTACGGTGAAGGAAAACATCGAGAGGAAACCCGCATACGTCTGAGAAGAAATTCAAAGGCGTATGTATAGTCGTGCTTGAGTAACGGCGATGGACTCGCCATCTGTCACGTTGGCACCTAATATACCTCTGGCGGAAAGTGGGTGTGTGGGTATTAGCTATACATCTCTGCCTACCCCTTCGGGGACCCTTGTGGGGCGGCGTGAGGATACTTTTGTCAAATTTCATCTTGTTCCGGTCCGTCCTTTCACAAACTTTCGCATTGATAATATTATAATCGATTTAAACGATGGTGAAACCCCCAGGCCCAGGTAGTTAATCCACAGAGTGGTGCCTGCTAATAACGCCCTACCTCACTCATGTTGACCTCCACTTGACCCGTACTCCTGTCAACTCCAATAATTAAACCACGCGCATAACAATAACCCTCCAATAGACAGATATCATACAAACATACATATCAAGTACACACATATTTTTAATGTGAATGTTGGCATGTGAAGAGCTGTGGTGACCGAGTGGTTCAAGCAGTGGCCTGCACAAGATTGCAAGTTTAAATCCTGAATGTACTAATGAGTTTTCCGTACTTAATTGGTCGCACCACGAGATTTAAGATGAATAAAAACTCCAGAGGAAACCTACATACGTTTGAAAAAAAATTCAAAGGTATTTACTATATTTTCCTTTACCGTTAAACTGGTGGTGAGACTGATGACTGTATTTAAGTACAGAAAAACTCATTGGTACAGTCGGGATTCGAACTTGAAATCTTTGTGTTACTAACTACTCGAACTATTCGGGCACCACGGTTTATTGTTTATTTTATTTTTATTTTTTTTTTATACAACAACAGTGGCAAACAAGCATACGGCCCACCTGATGGGAAACGGTTACCGTAGCCTATTTACGCTCACGATAGCGAAGTATAACTTGCGCGTTGCCACTCTGTGTTCAGAGAGTTATATTGTGTTGGCAGCATAATGGGTTTAATCCCTCTGCTTCCAACACAATGTAACAATCCTCCCCCCTCCCCAAGGAGCTCATTACTGAAACCTTATTCACCACGTAGGAACACAACACAATAAATTGTGTTATTTGGCTACGGACTTCTATAAGGTGGAGGTCCTGCCCCAGTCGGCAGCTCCGAATTCGAACGGGAAACCCGTTATGCCCTACCTCTCTTAATTATTTATGGTTATTGTTTTTTATTGTTATTATAAATGGGAATCAATGCAATAAAGAAAACCAGAGAGTTGGTTGTGCCGTTTCTTCTCCGCTCAGTACTTTTCTTGAAAACGGTAATGTAAAATTTAGTTGGTAACGTTTAATATACATTATTCCTACGTGCTTTAGTATTACAATCATTACTATAAATACTTTGATACCACGTACTTATCGTTACGTAGTAGGTATATAAATATATCTCAAAAAATTTACAGAAAGCGTTACAATACCTATCTATATATTAATAATTATAATAATAATATATCCTCACGCCTTCCCGCAAGGGTTCCCGAAGGGGTAGGCAGAGGTGTATAGGTAGTACCCACACACCCATATTCCGTCAGAGATATATGTAGGTGCCAACGTGACAGATGGCGAATCCATCGCCGAAGCACGACTATACATACGCCTTTGAATTGCTTCTCAGACGTATGCAGGTTTCCTATATATATATCTATATATTATATGTGTGTATATAAGAACCTCTTAATCACGATAGCAGGTGCATACTTATGCATCGTCACTCGCGGTATTTTTCATCAGCGAGGCACATTTTACGAATAAAATATTATTTTTACCCACTAAGTATTACGTCGGATTTGTTTTCACCTCAACAAACCGTAACAAACGCTAGCTCCAAAACTGTGAAACAAATTCAAATAGAAAAAAAATACGATGCCACAAAACAATAAATCCAAGTGTTTAGTACGGAAAATATTGCGGGCAACTTACAAGCAACAAAACATTTGGCAAAGAGCGTGTGTTTATGCCGTGGTGTAAATCAAGCGGGCTTGCATCGTAAAATGCATTCTGTTCCACGTGCGTGCAACTGAAACGATCGTAATACATCAATACTTTGTTATGTGGCGTTATATTGTCAGGACCAGCTTGAAAAGCCACCACCAGCTCTCTCTAAAAGCCGTGATGGCCGAGTGGTTCGAGTAGTTGCCTGCAACACAAAGATTGCAAGTTCGAATCCCGTCTGTACTGGTACAGACGGAAGTTGCTCAAAGCTCGTGGTGTGACTAATCACTGTACTTAAGTTGAGAAAATTTAAGTACAGTGATTAGTCACACCACGAGCTTTGAATGCATATATAATGAATATATTATATAATATCATTATGTATTTAACATAATCAAGCTACGTACAAGTATCGGATAGCGCTATTTACTAGCCGCTAGAATGAATATAAGCTAATGTACTTTGACTGTAACAGAATAATTCATTGCCACTCCTCACTTTGGATTAAAATATCATGCTCATGAAAACATTATTATAAAATGCATTACATTCGTTTGAAAAATAGAGAGAAATCCCCGTGATGTTTTAATGCGAGGAGAAAGATGGAGTGTTCTCACGTTTTAAGTTCTCATTAGAAGGTGAACGGGCTCTCTGCCGTTAATATAGAGAACTTTATCGGTTAACTTCGGAGTCTTTTCTATGTGCTTTTGCCAATTGAATATAGCCTTTGTGTTTACTTAACAAGTAATGTATTTCAATGATGACCGGTGAAGAAGGTTCAAGAGTTAAAGACACATGATTATAGAGGTATGTAAGGCCACAACTGGCTCTATGCTGTCTACCCCAAGAGTATATATGTGTATATTTTTTCTGTCCGTCTGTTTAGTGTTTATACCCCTGGGCGTTGCTATAACAAAGTCTTACAATTGAAGACTCAAATTGAAAAAAATATACAAATGTCTCGGGTTGCTCAAATGCATAGGTATGACAAACAGACAGATAACGAGCCTACACAGGTATCTTTTAGTAATAAGTTTACCTTTTCTAATTAATTACAGTAGTCGCCTGCATCGTAAATATTGCACTTCAAACACCATCTGTACCAATGAGTTTTTCTAAACTTAAATACAGTGATAAAATACATCACAAGCTTGCATTAAAAAAAAATCGAGGGGAACCCTACATACGTTTGAGAAGAAATTCAACGACGTGAGTATAGTTGTACTTGAAAGCCGGCAACGGACGCCATCTATGACGTTAGCCCCTAAACAAATATCTGATGAAAAGTGGGTGTGATACACTTTTGCCCACTTCTCCGAGTAACATGTGACACCTATGTACTGCCGCTAGCAGTATTACCTGAAGGGTCTTTTAGGGTAAATGGACTAGTAAGTATAAAAAACATAAATTATTAAAACCTCCCGTTAGCGCGTTGTGAGTACTCATTTGTATCTGCCAGTAGGCTGCAGTCACACAGTAACGTAATGTAAATAGTATTGGTTCATTCAATAAGCATTCCCCTGATATCAAATTAGTTCAAACTGTTTTATTCAACGTATGCGACACAGGGAACACTAATTGAACGTCACATACTAAATAAAAAGTCAAAGTTTTTCGACGGTCGGTTTTCTTTTTTATCATTTGTTACCTTTTACGTAGAGGTAGAAAAAGATCAAAGTTACATATAAAATCTCTACAAGAGGCGCAATTCATTGCCATGCGTGGCCAACATTCAAACAATCTGATAAGCTTTTTGAATTAATTTATGTATTTATTTTTGTTAGAAAATCAAATAAAAAAAACACAAGTAGTTATGACACGTGCCGTGGTGGCCGAGTGGTTCGAGCAGTTGCCTGCGACGCAAAGGTCACAAGTTCGAATCCCGACTATACCAATGAGATCGAGAGGAAACCTGAAATTGTCTGAGAAGAAATTCAAAGGCGTATGTATAGTCGTGCTTGAGTAACGGCGATGGACTCGCCATCTGTCACGTTGGCACCTAATATACCTCTGGCGGAAAGTGGGTGTGTGGGTATTACCTATACACCTCTGCCTACCCCTTCGGGGACCCTTGTGGGAAGGCGTTAGGATACATTATTATATATTATGACACGTCTGTGTAATAGACATCCTTTAACAGGCAGGCGCGCCGGATAATTTGATTACGTATGCATTATGTGCATTTCCATTTCCCTATGGAGCGTGAATCTGAGATCTCTTTTAAATCCGCCGATGTAACTCTTAATGACGCGTCTCACTGTACCCCCGTTCGTATGCGGTGAATCTTAATCGACTGTTTAGCTTTGTTCGAGGTCAATGTGCTTGGTGAAGTTTCCAAGTAAGAATTCCGGTGGGGTGCGTCAATGGTAATTTTGAATGTAGATTATCATGTCCTTGGAGGCGCTTCTAAGCCTCTCGCGGAGGTCTCGGCGTTTTAAATTTTACATCACACTTTTTGAAATATCATTTGGATACTATTGTTCAAGGCTACTGCAGTCACACATTTATTTGAAAGTCGTAACCGTGATTTATGTTTTTGATAAATAATTTTAAATAAATTGCTCACGTGATCTTCATACCATTAATAAACTTAGAAAATGGTCGTTTACACTTTTCGTGGGAAACTGTTTTAAGGTGATACTGTCAAACGTATGTAGGGTCAGCAGAGAAAACTAATTTTGAATATATCTTATTAATAATATTATTAATGCGAAATTTTGTCAGGGTGTTTGTTTCTCTTTCACGCAAAAAGTATTGAGCGGAATTGGATGAATTTTGCGAAGGGATAAATTATTAACTAGATTAGAAGATGGGATATTTTTTTATACCACAAGGATGGCAAACAAGCATGCGGTCCGCCTGATGGTAAGCGGTTACCGCTGCCTATGAACGCTTGCAACACCAGGGGTATCACTCGCGCGTTGTCGACCCTGCAGGAATCTTTTCACACCCTTCTTGAAGAACTCCATGCTGTACTCTCCAGGGAAAACTTCAACGGGGAGCTCATTCCCCAGCCTGAGCGTTCGCGGAAGAAAACTCCTTTGGAAGCGCACAGTGCGAGACCTTTGTGGTTCCAAGGTATGGGGATGAATTCCCCGTCGATGGCGAGAGGTGCGGTGGTAGAAGGTGGAAGTGTGCATCATGTCGAACAATTCTGCAGAATATATTTTATTCAAGAAAAAAATATTACCAAAGGCATAACGGGGTTGAAACCGCGGGCACAGCTTGTAGGTATGTATATATATCTATCTTCACGCCTGCCCACAAGGGTCCCCAAAAGGTTCCGCAGTGCGGTGTACCCCCTTGACGCCGGAAATGAAATTTAGCTTTCAATTAATTACTTGCTATCAATTCCACCTTTGCCTACCCGTTTTTGGACCCTTGTTTTAAGGCGTGACGATATTATTTTCTAGGATTGGGTTTGTAATGAAGCTGTATATATTTTATATCAAAATACCCCAACTATTTAAAAAATCCATCTTAGTTTAACGAGAAGCCTTTGTAAACGTATTTCCTGAACCCTTATAAACAAGGCCTTAGCGATTCGTCACGTGACCCTGCTGAAGCTCCAAATGGGCATTTAAACCGGAAATTATTATAATAAATCGTATCCGGTTACGGCGAAGACAGTAGCGCCTCGGTGGTTATTGCGACTTGCCATGCAACGGTGTCATTTTTGTTAAAGGGGTCAATTCTAGGATATACAACAAAAATGTTTCGTAAATTTTGTGTTTTTGATGATAGTTTGAAGAAGATTTTAGTTGCTCATTATGGAATTATACAACACCTGATAGGACCATATTTTATGCAAATAAATACACATCTGTGGACTGCCCAACACTAGAATATATAAATATATGAAATCAATGTTCAGGCTCTTCATACATGCACTCTGGTTTCGCGTACAATTGAATGTGGAAGAACCGAAAGCGGTATGCTAGTCGAGAAAACTGCCGCCCTATAGCTCCCTGCCTACCCCGTTAGGTACCCGGCGTGATGATGTGTATGTATAAATCAATGAACCATTCATCAGATTGTGATGAAACTTTCGTAGACGAGGATTCTTAGCCCGAAAAAAATTAAGTCACAAAATTTGCGTAGCATAACAAGCTGGGTGCAGCAAATTTGTAGTAACATTTATCCTGTGTCAAACATCTTATTTCTATCTGTCTGTATCTTACTTGTGGCAGTGTATAAAAATAGTGTACTTATTCAAATTACTATACAACAGTTTTCCCCCCAGTCTCCTCTTTAAGGTATTTGTGCGAAGATGTGATGATGTACTATAAACAGTGAAAGAAAACACTAAAAAGCAACCATACGTTCAAGAAGAACGTACTTGTGAAACGGCGATGGACTCGCTATCTTCGGCGGCTAAAATATTATATCTCTCTTGAGAAGTGCATTTATATCAAAAAAGATAATAAAATGTATTTCTTATTTTAGCGTACTTAAATACGGCAGGTATCAGCTAGATAATAATTTATAAAACCTTCGACGGATATAAAATTGAATAAGATATTTCAACGACTGTACCCGACTGTACCAATGAGTTTTTCTGAACTTAAGTACAGTGATTAGTCACACCACGAGCTTTACGGTGAAGGAAAACATCGTGAGGAAACCTGCATACGTCTGAGAAGAAATTCAAAGGCGTATGTATAGTCGTGCCTGAGTAACGGCG
>JACCPG010003092.1:0-57379 GCA_016069955.1 Drepana arcuata | reverse complement strand
ATGTAAACATCGTTTTAATAATCATTTTTTTTATTAGCAATATAAATTTATAATTGTAGTTAATCACACGCAGAGGCATCGTTAAAAGTTTAAATCGGGCGATATAATTACCTGAATTAATAGCTGTATTAACTGCAGTCCATTACATTATCGTTACTTATTTATAATGAGATACAAAGTGTTGCCGCACACCTTGATATGAATTATGTTTTTAATTATGAAACCAACGAAGTAACGTTAGATATCGATATAATTGTTACTAGATTTTTTTAATTACTACAAACCATATCTTTATATGAAAATAAAAAAGACGTTGTGGTTGATGTTAGTCCCCTGCAATGTTTTAGGATTTCTGTACAGTTATTTATTACTACACGAGCCTTACGGTAAGGTAAAAACATCGTCAGGAAATCTATAGGGAAACCTACAATTGACAATAAATTAAATAGTATTGGCGAATGACTGGCCGACTGTTGCGCTGTCAACTACCTAAATATATCTCGGGTCAAAACAGAATGTTACACCTTAGCCTACCCCATCAGGGACCTATACAGAAAGGCGAAAAGATCTTTTTTATTTCCCTAGTACTTAAAAGACAATTTTATCAGAATTTCGTGTTAATACGCGCTCAAAGCCCTTTCGAAGTCTAGGGCGGCAGATGCGCGTTTGCGGAGCATGAAAGACGTTGTTGACAGTGCTGTTTACTATTGACACTAGCCTAAGAAAACTGACCTATATTTGACTATTGACCCATCCAACTATAATGGACTCGCGTATAAGCGTATGGAAAATGGCTGACCTATATTTAAATCCGAGAAATCAGCCGTTGATATTTAATAATGTACAAAAATATTGTTTGTTACGAGTATGTCACAGAAAAAGTAGTAGTAGTGACGTTAAAATATATCGACAGTCATTGACAATTCATGTAGGATAGCAACACAAGTTACATGCACGAGTGTTCTCGTATTTCATCCTGCGCCGAGCCACGATACGCCTCAGAAACAATGTGCATGCAACTTTTAATATTTTATTGGCGATATATGCACGATATCACTGGAACACGAAAAGGAAATTGAAAATATATTTCGTAACTTTGAAACGCAGGACGGTTGTTTATTGTCTGAACAAAACCCAATTTTATTTATTATTCATTGAACAATATCTATCGATGTCTTTTACTTGACGGGTGTCAACTTTTCAATAGAGAGCTATTTTGTATATTTGTTAGTTTAGCGTTCAATATGTATTTTACACTGACATATTGAATGTGTAAAGGTATGTTTCGTTGGTTTGTAGATAAATAAAGGATCATTAGAGAATTGGAAACTGACGAAAGAGATATACAATGAGAAAATTTGTAGAAAAATAGTCAGAAGGAACACGTTCTGACTGGATCAAATTGATCGATCTAACGGGAGCATCAATACTATTCGAACACCCTGCGAGCATGTATAAAGAGGGTGATAAATGTGGATGGAGTGAAGAGGCTTGTAAGTGTAGAGGAAACTGACCGTCTCACTGTTTATTCCGTGAGGGCGGGACTGTTCCTACGTTATGTGTATAACTTAATTAAATGTATAATGGAACACATATTATTTACCGATATTGAAGCATATTGATACGTGAGTGTTACGCGCTATTTAGACTGTTACGAGCTAACCTTAAATAGTTCCCGATGGTATGAATCCGACTGAGTGATGAATTTTGTGATTTGCCGAAGTCGCTTTACCAGGAGTTAAAATCACACATAAGTACATACTATTGTACCTACACTTGCACATTAACACTATAATTAAACATATTTTGCCCATTATAATATTGTATAATAATAATAATAATAATAAATAATAATAATAATATATATGACACAGTCGTCATATATAAGTCGGTACATACGTCTATTTTGTACAAGAAAAACACTATTAAGTTTTCCCATACACATTACTTTAAAGAAAGCCTATGTTCACTAAATTCGGAACACTTAATTTTTTTTTCTCTTTTAGAACCCGTGCGATGACATCCGACACCGCCGCATCTGGTCGAAGAGCAAGTGGTGTGGCACGCTGCCTAAGGTCCTGGTGGTGGGGCCGCAGAAGACCGGCAGCACGGCACTGTACACCTTCTTGGCAATGCATCCTTCGCTCGTCCCTAACCTGCCCAGTGCCACCACCTATGAAGAGCTGCAGTTCTTCAATAACAACAACTACCTGAAAGGGTTGGACTGGTAAGTTTCAATATTAAACAACTGTTTTTCTCTGTTTAACTTCCAGGACTGATTATCTCGGCGACTGAATATTCTTTCAAGATTTTTATGAGAAAAGTTATTGAATCGAATGTTATAAAGTTTATGTAACGTAAAATGTTCTAGCTAAAAGCAATAAAAGCATTACTTTGTTGGATTGCATATATGTATATGATACTCTGTTATCAATCAAAATACTGTTAACTATTATATTCCGATCCGGCGGGCTTTGTACTCAGTTTTACTTTACTCAATTTTATACATTATTACTCGATTATACTAGTTATCCCGCCCAGCTTCGCTTGGGTGAAAAAATAAAAGCTAGGGACCCAGTAGCGCCACCCATCGAGTCCAATTGTGAAGCTAAACCAATCTTGAATCCACATGAAAAACAGAAAATTTCATTAAAATCGGTCCAGCCGTTTACGATTCTATAAAGGACATACAGACAAACATTAATTTTATATATACAGATTAGTATAGCATATTTTCTAATGAAAGATAACCACAAAACTAACGTTCCAATGATAATATTGAAATTTCTCAATGAGTCGCATTCATGACATTATGTCTGTCAATTACACTGCGAATTTTCATTGTAATACGTAATCGTAATTCTGATATGAAGGAGGCATTTTTACCTCGAAAATGAGAATAGGTATTTATAAATATTTATTTAAAAAAAAAAAAAAACATTTTATATTCAACTAGCTCACAGCTAAGACAAAAGTCACAAAGGTAAATGTTTCAGGGCTCCGAATCAATCACTTTACGCAAGGTATACGTACGCATCGGCGTATTTTATTATCGCATTTATGACGTATCTTCGAAACCTTAGCTACAAAACAACTTTGTTGTACATTCGACCATTTGAGAGGTTTATACTTTATACCTTCGACTGCAGATCCAGATCGAATTGCGGATATAAACTATTCGATATCAAAGCTTCTGACATTAAAGCCGCTCATGCTACATACAAATTAGTGATGTTTATTAATATCTTCCGTGACTAAACACGTGTATTGTTTTATTAAGACGAATTTACGTAATAAAACCTCTTTAGATGAATGCAACTTTTTTGTCTCATCTCAAAATGAATAATAGGCCAATGTTATTATATTAAAGAAATAATAGAAGTAATTACTGGTCATACAGCCGGTTTCAAACATACGTTTATGAAAAATAGCAAGATCTATCCATCTTTCATCCAGACTCGCCATCTGTCAAGTTGGCTTCTAAATATATCTTCGGCGAAAAGAGTCTTATACTAATTATCTATTCGTGGGGACCCTTGACGCGGTATTTGATACAATAAATATTGCAATTGACGTGTAGCATTAACAGTCGTATGTAGAAGTAGTAGCAATGCAGGCGCTAAAACATTATCATATTCTGTCCGGATCAATGCAACTCCCGCCCTCTGGGTACGACACAATTGCAGTGACACTAGTGCTATACCTACCCGTTTAAACATTTATGTGATGCTAATTGCATCTTGCCTAGTATGTTTATAGTAACAGCATTATATCACAGCTTTAGTTGAATTTACCTCCATTCATTGATGGCTTAAACTATTGGAGCTCTGCATATGAAACAAAGTGTCCCGCTGTCACGCCTAGATCTTGTAAACTTCGCAACGTATTTTATGCGGTTTTCATCAATACATAGAGTGATTCAAGAGAAAGATAATATGTATAGTTTAATATTGAACTATCGAAGAGAGCAGAGCAATAATCGTATATGTATATGAATTAGAATTAAACGCGACTTGATACCGTGGACGTAGTTAGTTATATTTAAGTTCACACTTTCGCACAATGATCTCCGAACATCATCCTTTCGTCGTAGATTTAGTTAGGTGTTAGCATAGTAGATACAAAGTTCGGCGTCGTTTCTCAAACACGACTAAACAAACTTTGAATATTTCTTTGATAACTATTTCTTTCACCTTCACTTTCCTTCTGGTTTAGAAGAAAACTAATTGTTACGGTCGGTGTTCGAACCTGCGATCTACTTTTACAATTGAATACTCGAACACTGCCATTACAGATCAAATTACTCCTTCTCCATACCGAGTTTAAATTATACACTGATTTTGTTTGGGTTTTATTTGGTAATATCTATCAAGGTACCTACAAAATAACAAAGAAAAGATACGGTAATTAGATTTTACGGCTTGAAATACCGCCCTAATATTTCATCGAGTTTAACGTTGTCTGAAATTTCACGTAAAATATTTTTCTTTCCTAAACTTCTAAAAATACTGTTCGCAGGAATAGCACCTAATCGAACGAAGTATGCCTTATTGCTCATTTACTCAGAAGCACAACTATTTACCTTTGAATACGCCTTCATCTTCCCACAGAATTAGGTATCTCAAAGGAATAGTGTACAGGACACATTTCTCAAGAGTATTCCAGATTCCTTCTTAACCTTAAAATTCTCGGTATGATCATTATACTTAAAACCAAACTCATTGATAGATAATGGGTACATGCTGTTGTTGGAATAACGGGAACGTGTACATTAAGCCGTTTATTTCTAGCAAGAAACTATTGTAGTGTAGTTACTACCTAAGAGATCAAATTACAGTCAAATCAGCTTACAAGATTAAACTCAAGAAGTATCTTCCGAAAGCAGTAACGCGCCGGATTAATAAAAAAATATTATGTCAATAGACACGCCTTCCCACAAGGGTCTCTGAATGGGTAGGCAGAGGTATGTAGGTTATACCCACACACCCAGTTTTTGCACACAACTATATACCTACGTCTTTGAATTTCTTCTCAAACGTTTGCAGTTTTCTATCAATGTTTTGCCTTCATTGCAAAGCTCGTGGTGTGAACAAATTCATTATTTAACAAAACCAATGCCGCCGCCAAAGAGCCGTGGTGGCCGAATGGCAATTGGACCAGTTGCCTGCGACGCAACGGTCGCAAGTTCGAATGCCGACTGTACCAAAGAGTTTTTTTGAATTTAAGTACAGTGATTAATCACACCACGAGCTTTACTGTGAAGGAAAACATCGAGAGGAAACCTACATACGTCTGAGAAGCAATTCAAAGGCGTATGTATAGTCGTGCTTGAGTAACGGCGATAGACTCGCCATCTGTCACGTTGGCACTTAATATACCTCTGGCGGAAAGTGGGTGTGTGGGTATTACCTATACACCTCTGCCTACCCCTTTGGGGACCCTTGTGGGAAGGCGTGAGGATATATATTATATTAAAAATAACATTATTAAAACAAGTGCTTTTTTCCAGGTACCTGAACTTTTTCCCTCCGAGTCTGAGCAACAGTTCTCAGCTGACGTTTGAGAAGTCCGCGACCTACTTTGACGGTGACTTGGTACCACGGAGAGCTCACGCATTGCTGCCTAATGCAAAAATCATCGTCATATTAATATCTCCCTCTAAGAGGTAAGTCTTTATTTATATTTATTATTATTTATTATTATTATAATCATCCTTCCGAAACGTCGACAAAACAATATTACGGCTAAAGACAGCCGGGAATAAAAGGGGAAATACATAACAGTTCTCGAAAGGAACGGTAGAGGGAAAGGAAGAGGTAGATACAAATACATGCGTCAGAAAAGCATATAGGTAGGTCGTAGAGACGCTGGACGGAGCGAAATGGAAGATGTTACGTCAGAAGACGACAAGGGCCTCTCTCATCTATTGCGGTCATGCCTGAGAGCTATCATATTGGTACTTCTGAAATGTCATCATCATCATATAAATATAGGATTTATTTCGTGGCAAGTTACAGACAGGTTTCATTAAATTCAAAAGCAGGAAAATATAAAACTCGATAATATTCTGTGCTCGAGAACAGTAATCCGACATCAATATTATCTGAACGACTAGAAGGTATAAAAGTAAAATTGTATTACGTTAAACGTTATCGTGACAGAAACAGTTTCCTTGCACGCAGTCTGCGTGGTAAACGGTCCTAGGGTTCAGATATGTACCTGCAGGTCGTGTGTTGCGTGCGTGCCTCACCGGTATTCCCAACAGTTTAAACGTCTTACTGCGGTGACGTATTTATAGAAATAAGTTGTATATCAAAACGACAAACTTCCTGAGAAATCCTCGCTTTTGAATTGATGAATAGTTAAGACCTTAAAATATATAACATCACGGAGTCACTTAGGGGTTTAGGTGAGGGTAAAGTGTTAGTTCTTTCTAGACATTGCACCTATTGCGGTTCATCCTTATTCATTAGTCTCTTCGTACATGCTCGACGGTTTCGAGTGAGTGTCCGATCGATGAGATCATAGTACGGTAGACAGTAATTGGAACGTTATCATTCTTCGCCTCTCCTACCAGAGATTTTGACAGTGTATATCTGTTTTAAGTCAACGTAACTACATTTTTGCTTTCTATATGTTGAGGAACTAGTATAAATTTTATATTCTGTCTATCTACTAATAATGCAAAAAATACAGATCACAAAAAATATTGAAAATCGTATTTGGAACGAACCAGGTATTGAAATTTTATAATTATTGTATAATTTTATAAATATTAAGTCGATTATTGTTTTAGGAAAATAATCGCTGTATTGTAATCGTGTTTCTATAGCAAAATTTGGCAAAGAGACGTTAAATTGAAGGGGATGCTCAACTTGTTCTTTGTTTAACTATTAACCTGCGGTTGCCCTGTCCATAAACCAAATTAGAATGTATATTTTGGAAAAAAAACTCAAAAAACATGTGAAACAAGCATTTTTCCAAAAACCATGTGTTGGAAACTAGTGTCAGTCGGTTACGGCATATTTCTGCTACAAATCGAGGAATTCCTACTATTCACTGACATTGGAGAATCGCTAATATATGTGCGAAAGATATAACAACGACAAAGGACAAGTCACGTGATCCCTTAATGTTTTATTAGATTTAGGGTTAGGGACAAAAGCTTTTTGTATACTGCAAGAGTGATGTTGGGTGGTGTCGCTTCTTTTTCCGTAGAGCCAATACTAATACGCACATTGATTGAAGGGAACGTAAATCCTACATGTATCCAGGTTTCCTGTCCAGTTTTTCCATCAGCGAAAGGCTCGTGGTGTGACTAATCAGTGTACATAAGTTTAGAAAAACTCTTGGTATGAAATGGTTCAGTCGGAATTAGAACTTTTAATCATTGTGTTGCAGGCGACTACACGTACCACTCGTCCGCCATGGCTTTTATTTCTAGAACCATATGTAGATATATTGAAAGACGCCATTTTTTATCACATGCATGCCCATCAATAATAAATCTCCAGGTATTATGCTGCGACTATGTCCATTGGTGCTAATATTATTTTCTCATATTCGGTGAGACATTTTATTTTCATTTTGCATTCGACGTAGAAACTTATCACCAATTATATCAAAACATTTTAATTTGGAGTAATTCACCATTGTATTCATATAGATAACGTATATTTGTATGTATATATACAATTTTAATATAAAAAATAGGTATTTTTTTTAAATGTTCATTACCCTACGGTTTTGAAATGCCTGAATTACTCCAATTCCGTGAATCTGTTTATTTTAATTACCTACATTTATGTCTGTGAATGGTATCTCGTCCATGTTATTATAGATTTAAATTATTGGAAATGTGCTTCCATAAATTTTATTTACAACGTTATTACGTTCAACATTGCTCACTTACTGCGGTTGCAATAAAATTATTATAAATATACAGGCATATCTATGTACATGTAATTGCAATACACCCATTCATGGTCTAAAAACATGTTTTTTAAATATATCGTGCCTTTGTACGAACTGCATTAAATTTGATTATCCGCTCCTTTGGGTGGACCCAAAGGAGCGGATAATCAAACATACACGATGATACATATATATACATACATACATGTACATATATTCATATATATAGCCTTAGCCTTCCTCAATAAATGGATTTACTAATGGAAAAATATACGTAGTAAGAACTGGCGCTCTATACTCTCTGTCTACCCCATTAGGGACTCGGCGTGATGATATGACGATGTAGTAATCTGAGTAGAAATTCCTGATTCTAGATATATATTTGTATATCTATACTAATAATATATTTAAAATGTCTCATATGTATACTATGTAGTATACCTATTCTATTGGCACTTAAATGTATGAGGGGGTCTTACATCTACGGATCTGAGCGTAACGACGAGATCACACAGAACCTTAGAAAATTGCAATCAATTTCAGCCAGCAGAACATTAGTATGATCGAGTAACTAAAATGTAGAAGGAATTCCAAGTGAATTGCAAAATATACATAAAGGCAAGGTTCAATCGAATCACCAGGGTCGGCGGAAGTAGGGCAACTGTTTGATGTTTGTACGTACCATTGTGGGCACAGGCTTCACCTTATACGTGGAAGCGTGTATGTGGCGCGGACACACGGAATAAAACTTTTTTCATATCAAAAGGCGTGTATTTTCATTGTTTGAATAAAACAGCGCTATATGAAGTATACGTAATAAAAGTAGTATATATATATATATATTATAAAATAATAGTATAAGTAAGTACCGTTGTTGGTTTATTTAAGAAAGCACAAAGGATCTCCCGATAAATATTGCAGTTGCCCGACTAAGGTAGTGGGTAACACCTTAGACGCAGAACTTAATTAGGTACCTTTAGACGTAGAAAGGCAAATTTATGTAAGTAGGTACCTAGTACACACACTTTTCGCCGGAGGAAACCTGCAACCGTTTGAAAAGACATTCAAAGCGTATGTATTGTCGTGCTTGAGTAACGGCGATGCACTCGCCATCTGCAACGTTGGCAGATAAAATTTATATCTGGCGTAAAGTAGGTGTGTGGCTACTACCTACACAGCTCTGCCTACTCCTTCGGAGACCCTAGAGGATGGCGTGAAGATAGATTTGTTACGCCAATGGAATATACTGAGATCTTGTATTATCTATCTCTTAATTGTTTTTGATCGACAAAAATACTTACTCTATAACAAGATCCTGCTGTTTTTAATGTGTACACATACACCGCTAAGCTTTTAAAAATACTGCGTAGGTAATATGATATGATGGACTAATCGTCAGTACAATTTGGTAGGGCGTACTCGTGGTACCAACACATCCGGTCCCACGGCGACCCGGTAGCGAATAACTACACATTCCACACAGTGATCACCGCGAACGACTCCGTGCCCAAACCGCTGCGGGATTTGAGGTGTGTTTAATTTTTTTATCAAATTTTATTTACAGCCAGTCTCCACAGAATTTACTTTCATGTACCTACAGATAAAACTCTTGGATTTATTAACTTTTTCTACGCATCCAAAATAGAGCCGATCCACAGTGAAGTTTTTCTCACAAATTGATTTAACACGAGTAATGAAGTACCTACATTCTTCTTCGAACGTCTTCTACGTATTTGTTTTATTTGATTTAATGTATGTATACCTATATATTGTTCTTGTTGTCAATCCTATATATATAAAATGTTATGTTGGTTTGTGAACGCTTCAAAAACTCAAAAAGTTCTGCACCGATCGAGCTGAAATTTTTAGCATGTTATATAATCCGAGTCCGCATCAAGGATTGTTTTTATCTATTTTTTGCATCAGTCACATATCCACAGCGAAGCGTGGCAGGGTACAGCTAGTTTAAAATAAATATTCAAACTTAGACGAAAAAAAGGTGAGAAAAGAATACTCGCCATCTATGGCGATGAGATGCCATACATATCTGACATTTTGGGAGTTCATTCAACTTAAAAGTAGATACACTACATTTTATTATGTACCTGTTTGAATAAAATATTGCTTAGGAATCGTTGCCTGAACCCGGGCAAGTACAGTCACTACCTGGAGCGATGGCTGGCGGAGTACAGTGGCCACCAGCTGCATATCATCGACGGGTCGCTGCTGCGCTCCGAGCCGGCTGCCATCATGAACACTCTACAGAAGTTCCTCAAGATCTCGCCGCACGTTGACTACAATAAACTACTCAAGTCAGTCCTTGCTTTTTTACCTTATGCATAACTTGTTGTATCCCGCGGTTTCATCCGCCTACAAGTTAATTTTAGCGGTAGATTTCTTGAAAAAAACATATCCTTTGTGTTAATCCAGCTAATAATCTATCTCTGTGCTAAATTTCATCCAAATCCAATTAGTCAGTTTTGCGTGAAACAAGAACAAACATCCTCACATCCTCACAGTGTAGGGTGGAAGCTTATAACCTTCATGTAGGTACGTTGAAGCTTTGATTATCTTAAATAAAATGTACCTAGAGCAAAAGAGTGGAGGTCTAACCTAGATAACATACATGCGTCAGATCAAAGAAAACGTGTCTATCAGGACATATGGGATATATAATTATCATATAGAGCCGTGGTGGCCGAGTGGTTCGAGTCGTTGCCTGCGACACAAAGATCGCAAGTTCAAATTCCGACTGTACCAATGTTTTTCTGAACTTCTCTTCATTGATGAATGATGATGATGAAATGAATATTCCTGAACTGAAGGAAATATTATATATATTATTATCATATAGAGAGGTCAAAAAGATTGCACTAGACAAGGGCAAAGGGGTTGTATAAGAGACACCCACATGACCTTTCTTGAAGAAGAAGGCACCAGACTATTAATTATTCAGGCGAACCGAATTTAAACGATGATATTAAAATTTTAATTTCGAAGCTTTGGTTAAAGTTTCTTATTTAAATTAATTCAGTGTAGTATCTCAAGTCGATAGGATGAGTATATTTAGTACTGGCCAGTAAGACCGGCCTCTGCAATCGACGATAACTTGGATACAATGGCCTATTAAACTCGGGCACAACTTTAGCAGCGTCGCTGAGGCTAATAACGCTGCACCGAGCTGCATCTACGTAGATATTTGCCACCGTAAGCCCTCCGAGCCACCTCCCCCACTCACTGGCGCGCTTCATTAGGGTAACCGAGTACAAATACGTACCCTTTTCATTCCGCCTTGATAGGATTAAGTTTAACTACTAAACTACATGAATACTAAGCTCCTCTCCGTATCTAGGTTACACAATTACTAGTACGAAATAAGGCGTACACAATAGATATTTAGAAACGCAATAATAGGGCGCACGCTCCGTCGACTCGGACATTACAACTAAAATGGATGATGAAATTATTGAAAGGCTTCGGAATAATAGATAATAGGCACGAGAAAGGGAATGTTAGACGACGAGAAATTGGGGTAAATAGTGTACGATGAAATCCCGACGCTACATACATATATCTGAACTGTTGAACAAGCTGCTTTGAGATTCGTATTCTATCAAGCATATTTAATTGTACCAGCTTTCCACATATTTGTTCAGGTTCGACGCGAAGAAGGGGTTCTTTTGCCAAGCGATGAGCAACGAGAAGACCAAATGTCTTGGGAAGTCCAAAGGTCGGATATATCCGCCGATGGAGGATCGCGCCGCCAAGTTCCTGAAGCGGTACTACACGGCCCACAACACTGCATTGTCTAAGCTGTTGGTGCGTGTGGGCCGGCCCGTGCCGCAGTGGCTTAAAGACGATCTCTCCACTGGATAGCACACCGACCCGCCCAAGGACCAAAGCCCCTACCTTTGTGTCCTTACCGTGACCTGACTCGACGCTAGTGTTGCCCCTGAGGCAATACCACGCGCAATGTTGTTTCTCAGTGTTTTCAGTGTGTCAGTTACTCTTGTTGGAAATATCTTTGTCTGTCGATGAATGTAATATGAGTTAAGGGTGATATTGAACGACTTAATGTTCTCGAGTAATGTTTTAGTTCATGACTTAAGTTACGTTTAGTTGTCCGGTAGTTATAGCGTATATGTTTGTGTTTCCGATGAGATTATTGCGATTATGACTTTGCTTGCCTGAACCATGTTATATCTTAGCCATTGTATGAGTATCCGGCTCGCTTTGTTACTAATAAGCCGGTTTAGGTGCTATTTGTTAGTAGTTGCAATTGTACGCAATCTGTTTGTCGCAAACTCTTTCCTCTGTCGATGAAAAGTTGTAATTTTACTGTTTCCCCGCACCATATTCAAACAATTGAGCTTATGATGTATAGTCAATGTTCAAATGATAATTTTGCCAACAAAACGTTGAAATCTCATTCCATGCTATATACTCGTTACACGCTTATTTTAATGTTTATTTAATAACAATGTTCGTACCTGATGGAGTTAGGCAATTATAGTTAATTTTGAACGAACTTCGGAACAAACTAACATTAACGTTCTTTATAATATGTATATCTGTTTGTGCCATATATCATTATTTTATATACAAATGGCACTGCATCCTTTAACACATTGAACGCCGTGGTGGCCACCGGTGAGCGACACTATACTTTCCATATGGGCCGACGCCGATTCGCTATTTCGACAAATTTTACACATTATATTTTATTGGCTCATACGGTTTAAAATAGTCAAAAAGCCTCCAGCGAGAAAAATGAGTTCAAACACGAGCCCATCGCGCGGCCACCGGTGAGCCCCACGGCCTGAACGGGTAGTATTGCTGTCGCTCACCGGTGAGCCCCATGGCCCAAACGGAACATCACCAAATTTGAATCGGCGTTTAATGTGTTAACTACTTAAATTATTGTTGTACTTCAAGGAATCTGAAGTGCATATTGTGACAGTAGAATCAATGCTAGTCCTTTATGTAGTGTTTTGCCACGTCGCCTAATTTTTAATCCAAATATTGATTTTTATTGATTGACAAAAACATATAACGATGAAGTACACGTTCTGAACGCATTCAATTATTATTTTTATGTTACCGTTTTAGCAGTAAGGATTTTTTATATACACGATAATGGAGATGTGACGTCATATTTTAAATGAACGGTGTCGATAACCGCGCGATCAAACGTCAAATAATTATTTGGTATATATTTTGATATACATGAATTTATGGCGAGATAAAGGAAGGCGAACAACTTTTTATGAAACATAATGATTAGACATTTCCAACTCTGTTGTAATTGATGTCGGTAATTAAAACTTTAACAATTCCTTTCTAATGAGAAAGAAAAGTACAGTGTAAATGTATCGCGAAATTGATATTTGAATATAGCGTTAATACTATTAATGTTTTGGGTACATTTTATTGAGTATTTATTATGGTTTATGTTATAAGATTTCTCTAAAAGCTTTTTAAGTAAATTGTATGTAAATTCCGGTTTTCTGAATATTGTCGAGATGTGTGTAATGTAGAAATTGGCCTTGCAGTATGTAAGAGCGGGATGTGTCGGTTTGTGGTGTGTTCTGTGCAATACTGTACTCAATACAAGGACTGGAACAGCTTACATACATATGTATAGATTTACACAGTATGTGTACAAATTATACAGACCCTGTATACACATAATCAGTCACATGTTATGTTTATTGCGTATTATTGTATGTACCAATGATACAGCCAATGGAACCTCTAAATTGTGTTCTTTATAAGAAATCAATAACATCACTTATTTTATTAAATGATTTAAAACTTGAATTTTGTTTTTTTTTCCACTCGCATACGAATGAAAAGTTATTATGTATCTAGTGGCCATTTATCTTCGTGATTTCCCACAAGGTCCCCTATGATGTAAGCAGAGATGAAATTCACAATCTTCGTCAGAGACAGAATTAGGTGCCCACGTTTTAAGATTCTAATAATAATAATAAAATAAAATTTAAGATTCTATTTAGAATATATAGAAGTATATATATGTATATATAGAAGTCTATTTTCCGAAGCACGAATATAAAAACGTCATTGGATTTCTTCTAAAGTAAAGCTCGTGGTGTGATTGATCCTGGCTGTACTTAGTAAGATAAATAAACTCATTGGTATATTCGGGGTTCGAACTTGCAATCTTTGCGTTGCAAGCGTCTACCCGAACCACTCTGCCACCACGATATCGTGTACAAACGTCTAAATAGTTTCACACAATAATTGTCGATGTTTGATAGCAAAATATTTTTAAAGTAACAGAACATTTAGTGAACCGTACAAAATCGCAGTGAAAGCGCACGGGTCACATTGAACAAAACAAAAGAATGTCGAATGGTCTCACGGTTGATTGGAGCGCAGGGAGTGAGCTTGTTACTACAAATCAATATAAAACGTATCCCACCTACAAGTACGTAATATTTAACGTTTTAGCCCAGTGAGTGACTTGCATGAAATACCTTAAACTATACCTATAGATAGTGTCATCCACGAAGACGCGCCCCACTTATTTATTATTGTGTAGGTGTGCAACCTTCCACTAATATTTGAGTATTATCGGTACACACTGATTACCTATGAGTGAACACACACAATTAATACTCGGATCATACTCCCCGCATCCTGCGACCCCTCGACTAGAAATTGGTGGGACGCGTTTTCGCGGATGGCACTATCATTATCATATATTTTTATTTATTATCATGCAATCTGTTTCATGCGAACATTCAGCATAGAATTTACAATAGTCTTGAGGGAATTAAGTCCAGTGACATGAGCCCTTTACGTTTATGAGTCCCTATAGATATAGATCTCTAGGGGACTTTCTTTTTAGCCTTTTGAATGTTGAATTCATTTTCATTAATTCATTTACAATTCACAAATTCATTAATTGCGTATCTATATAACGCGACAATGTTTACCCAAACGGTGCGGCATATAAACGCATGAGAATATTCTATCTATTTCTAGCGAGGTCATTAATGTGTATATATTTAATTACCTACTATAAATGTATCCTAAGTCTAGCTTCTAAGACTACCAAGGAATGAAAATATTCCATAAGCGATATGCAAATACGCAAATACTTTTACACATACTATGCAAATAATTTTCCAAATATAAATAAAACTATAAACTCAAACAAAAGGCCAAATCTAATTAATAAAACATTAAGTAGGTATATTTCTATTACGAGAAGATTGCAATCAAATAATAAGGATGATATATTGATATTAATCTGACGTATGTATTGGCGCCATTTTAGCAATCAATAGGAAATCAGTAATGTCAACAATACTCTTAGTATGGCAACGACCAGGGTTACCAACTTACTTTTAGTAAAATAGCGTGTCACATTTAAATAGTTAAGTATTTCGAATTTCGCAAACAATTTTATTTCGTTAGTTTGTTCTAAATACATGGCATGGAACAATTCGCGAACTCTAGTTTGGTAATCGCTATACATCAACGGAAGCTTACGTGTTCCGGGTAAGGTGCAACAAAGGCGTTCTTGAACTTTATCAAGTTTTTCGTTAATGTAATGTAAAACTCGGGAGAAAATGTTCTTTGTAGGATTGTCGGTGAACTGTCCCTGTTTGGAAGATACGTTGATAAGTTTTAGGATACGCAATAATACTTTGTATCAAGTCGTTGGAGAAATTTAGTAGATATGCACTTAAAAAAAATGCTTACCTTAATATAATAGTTTATATTAAAAAAAAAATACAGACGTTTTTTGCATACGGCCTAGTTTTAAAATGGAGGTAAGTATTTCTTGATCAGTTCAGTTTCTTATGCTCAGTTTCCTTACTTGCAAACTAATAGCGCCTTAAGGCGAGGTCCTGGAAAAACAGGGGGTGTACTTAAGTGTGTCGCTTTGCACGTTATAAGTGCCCGTTAAGTAGGTAAGTGCCCGGAACTTAAGCCAATGTAAAAATCGCTCCCTAATAGTAGGTATATAGATACATGTAGCACTCAGAAGATAAACAGGTCTAAGAGCATAGGACCTTTAATGTTAAACGTTCATCTCATTTAATGGATGCCTCTTACCGGTAATATTCCACATCATAAATTGTAGCTGTTATTTTTTATTAAAGTATGAAGCTACGACGGTATCCGTAACATTCAACGAGCATGAGCAAGGAATTCGTCTTATTTGGAGCTCGCACCGAAGAATCATACGGCAAAGTTAGTAAAAGTAAAATTTCTATACCTACATAGTGGTTTCTTGGTTAATGTGAAGTTTAAGGGATATAGTTGCAATGGAGGTGTAATACAACATCGTATTTTTGCTTGAAATAAATTAAGGTGCCAACGAGCCCGATGGCGAGTCATTCGCCGACGGTCGTTTTCTCTTCTTTCGTCTTGAACTTCTGAATCAAATAATAATCATAAAAAATCGATTATTTTTTTAATCTAATAAAGGTATCTTATACTTAGTAATAATAAATAATACTTAGTAATATCTTATTTATGTAATTTTCTCTTCGGTTACTTCTCCGACAAGCGTTCAGCTCTTCATCTGGTTCAGAATTAGTATTAGAATAAACCTTGAGGCTATTATATTATCACATTATTAAAACGGAAGTCTATATTATAATATATAATATAATAATTACGCCGATTATCCGATTTCAATGTTTTTACACACAAAATTTGGGGCCAAATTATTATCTTTAATTTAAAAAAAATAACCGTTAATCAGGCGAATGGCGTTAGTGGTGAATATAAGGTCCATAGAGCACTGACAAGTATAGAGTTCATTTCATATAATAAGTCGGAGTGAAGGTTTTCCTTCCTACTCTCCCTGCCTACCCCGTGAGGGATATGTATGAAGTAATGAATGATAAATTATCTGTGCCAAAAACACATTTGACGGCTGGAGGTCATCAACCCACTCATCGTCGACACTCTCCATAATTGAAGGCTGTTTCCTCTAAAATTAAATTTAGTCTCTTAACTCCAAGTTGAGTGAAATTTAAAGACACTAACATCAGCAATATGCTCCCGGAGGAGGCTGCAACCTGCGCATTATGGTTTTTATCTTAAAATTAACGACAGTGATGGATGGCGGCTGCCGACGTAATTCATTTATCTGCGATTAAGAATCAGCCGGCAGCGATGCTTCATCAAATCCACTACAAATTGACACGCTGAAACGTTATTACGCTAATGCCATGCGACAATTTCGCCACAGCGTGTTCGATTCACTTCAGTTTCGTATACAACGACAATATAAAACATAATTACCGAGTAATGGTTTCAAAAGCTGATTTTAAATCGTATTAAACATCAATTATCAAAACAGCGCACAAGAATCGCTATGATATTATAAAAGCACTCTAACAAACGAGGAATGGAATTACATTAAGGGGATTTAAGCGTTTTACATAAAAGTATATTAACTCCTTTGGGCGGGCAATAAAAATGTCTTAAGAGGGTGCACGGAAGCGCATTTGCATCAACCAATTATACCAGCTAGATATAATGCTACCTACCTTTGCCTATCTAGGTATCTAAGCTAGGTGCAGAAAAGATATTTCGCCATTTTATGACGTGACGCCGGCAGCCAGTTTTATTACACCGACACCAAGTAGAGCCGGGTTTCGATATCTAAAGTCATTCGTATTTTATACCTTCGCAGCTGGTAATAAGGTTGCCTCCGTGTTATCTGTCTGTTTGCTATTGAGGCTTCGTCGCGAGCTCCCGAGAGCTCTGATTTGTTAGTGCAGAGGCTGATAACGCGATTTTGATGAGGTTCCCGAGCCACTCTAGTGTGCATTCTATCATTTCGTGATACTCGATCGGTATTCGATGCCAGATGCATTACGGAAAATTAGCTTTGCTCACTTTTTAAATACAATTTCTCGTGGTAGTGCTAATGCCATACCTACGGTACCACATATGCGGTGGTAGGGACATGTTATGAGGCGACCATCCGACCATATGGCCAGAAAAGTGCTAGACATGGATATCGAAGCAAAGCCCCGAGGACGAGGAAGACCCCGAATCACATGGATGTCCGTAGTAAATAAGAACCTTAGAGATACCCCAAGTCAACAAAGAGATGACCCAGGACCGGGCTGCCTGGAGACGCATGATACGGAGGGCCGACCCCAATTAAAATGGGAAAAAGGCCAGGCAAAAGAAGAAGTGCTAATGCATACCTATTGCCTCAAAAGGGCGGAATGGATTTAGTTAATATGACATACTAAGGTCTAAGGTTTTATTTAACATAGATTTTCGCTTTTTGACATAATTTTTGGTGTAGGTGCTTCTTTATAAAGCCATGGTGGTCGAGTGGTTCGAGTAGTTGCCTGCGACACAGAGATCGCAAGTTCGAACCCCGTCGGTAACAATGAGTTTTTCTGAAATTAAGTACAGTGGTCACACCACGTGCTTTACGGTGATGTTAAACATCGAGAGGAAACATCCATACGTCTGAGAAGTAGTTCAAAGGTGTATGTATAGTCGTGCTTGAGTTACGGCGATCGACTCGCTATCTGTCACTTTGGCACCTAAAATATATCTCTGGCGGAAAGTGAGTGTGTGTGGGACCCATGTGGAAAGGCATGAGAATAAATTATTAATATTATATTACATCCTTTTTGGTGTCAGCCAAGAAACCTTGAAGGTAACCGTGGCCTTTGCATACACGTATGACAGTAGACATGAAATGCCGAAGATAGCAAGTCTGTCGCCGTCTCTCAGACACGACATTACATGCAGGTTATCATATATATATATATACTGTTTCTTTCCTCTTCAAGTTCGAGATAAAATTGTGTAGTTTTGTAATGCCCTTTTACCCTTACGTTTGTTAAAGAAATTTTGTGAGGTCGTTACGGAATTGGATGAAGTTTGGCGCAGAGGTGGGTTACTAGCTGGATTAACACAAAGGATATGTTCTATCCATAAAAAACTACGAATGACATCATATTTTGGACAAGTCTGTAAGACGTAATGAGCTCCTTGGGGAGGGGGAGGAATGTTATATTGTGTTGGCAGAGGGATACTCCCATTATACTGCCAACACAGTATAACTCTCCGAACACAGAGTGGCAACGCGCAAGTAATACTTCGGTATTTTAAGCATAAATAGGCTGCGGTAACAGTTTTCTATCAGGTGGACCCTATGCTTGTTTGCCACTATTGATGTATAAAAAAAAAGACGAGAGAGAAGTGGTGCTTTTTCTGCCTCTAGTGAGGGACTGGACCTGAAGATTTATATACCTCTCATGTATGTAAGGACGTAGTTGAATGTAACAAACATTATCGACTTAACATGTGCCCCTCACCTTAGCATATAAGGTATACATAATATGGTGGTCTGTGAACGCAATCTACGGTACAAGGATGTCCAACAAACAATATCCAAGGTTGTGTCGCTTTGTAGTAATATTTGCCAAGACTCCAAAACTTGGGCGTAGTTTGAGCGACTTCTGAAGCTTATTACTATTTGTGTAGCCTAGAGTCTCGTCTCCTTCACTTTGCGACAGATAACTAGGAAAGCTTTTGACCTTATTCCCGAACCTATATCTTAGGTTAACATAAAATGTATTTTCGAATGAATCAAGAATCTCCATAAATGCCAGGTGAAGAGAGAAACGCGTCCAATCCGATCAAAAAACCATTCAGCTCATTAGTTCAGGTTAACTACATAACGAGTCGTTCGAGCCTGCGACGCAAAGGTCGCAAGTTCGAATCCCGACTGTATCAACGAGTTTTTCTGAACTTAAGTGTTCTGAAAACTTCTGAAGTTAAGTACAGTGATTAGTCACACCAGGAGCTTTACGGTGAAGGAAAACATCGGGAGGAAACCTGCATACGTCTGAGAAGAAATTCAAAGGCGTATGTATAGTCGTGCTTGAGTAACGGCGATAGAGTTTTAGATAGATAGGTTGGCACCTAATATACCTCTGGCGGAAAGTGGGTGTGTGGGTATTACCCATACACCTCTGCTTACCCTTACGGGGACCCTTGTGGGAAGGCGTGAGGATATTTATTTATTAATTTAACTACATAACGGTATATTAGCATACCTATTTGGACGGCCATCTGGTCTAACGGTTAGAGCTCCTGAATGCCGAAAGAAAAAACTTGACGTCGCGGGCTCGAATCCCGCTGATGACAGATATTTGTATGATGGACATTGTTGAACACTGAACACTTAGTCTTGGTTGTCCTATGTATAAAAATATATCTACACAAGTAAATATATCGTTGTCTAGTTACCATAACAGAAGATTTGCTTAATATGGGACTAGGTCAATTTGTGTGGAATTGGAATTATCCCAATATATTTATTTATTAATTATTATTAATTTACTAAGCCTTTTCATCTTGCGTACTGATTATCTTTCAACGTACTTAGGAGCCCACGACATACCAATAACTAGATAAGCTGCCGGCGTATGTTACCAGTGTGGGCGGAGGAAATTCATCTTGCCCTTGTTTCGCAGCTAGATAACGTGTCTCGTGTTTAATGAATGGAAACGGTTCATGAATCTCTTTATTTGGCGCGGCTCAGCCACTGAGCGGTGTTGGTGTTGGAATGAACGGCATGTGTTCACGTCACCCTAAGTAAGAATAATGGGAGCACATAAATCAGTGACATCTTCACTTCGTTTTGAATACTCACGAAAGATGTCTGCTCCGCGCAAAGGCTCAATTCAACGGAGACAATCAACGGGTAACCTAAATTGGGTTTTACGGCATCAGACTAAAACAAAAGCCGTCGTTAATTCCGTCTAAACATTACTGGCGGGCTGATCAAAGTGAGCGGCTTTGGGCTGCTCCTGTTGAACTACGGAAACTATCAATAATAAATCGTTACTGAACGTGTTTGGCCTCGCCCGTTAGCGCGTTGTTTGTGACACTTTTCAAATCAACGTCAGTGAGCGGTCGCAATACTAGCGGACATCCTGGAATAAATAAACACTGTCCACTACTACACGAAAACATCGTGGTATTGTTAATGTTGACGATTATTTGTTTTTTATTTATTCATTTATAGATCCGCATTGTCATTATTTGCGAGCGTCATTGATACCGTGGTGTCCGCGTGGTTCGAGTACTTGCTTGCCAGTTCAAATCCCGAGATTTATTGAACTTAAGTACAGTTATTAGTTAAGTACAGTAGAAGACCACGAGCTTTACGGTAAAGGAAACATATCGAGAGGAAAACATCCTACGACAAAGCTGCATTGAGAAGAACTTCAAAGGCGTGTGTATGAGTGAACGTGTAGTGTTTGAGTAACAGCGATGGACACGCCATTTGTCACGTTGGCACCTAAAATATATCTCTGCGATGAATGAGTTCGCGGATACCAACACACAACTGCCTACCCTGTCAGGGACACATGTGGCAAGGCGTGATCTGACCAATAGAACCAACGCCCGTCAAACACTCGACATATACATACGTATTCGTAAATTGTAAATGGTATATTCTACGTGCTTCCTGGAAATGTTTCAATTTAAATGTCAATTAATCATGAAATCAAACGGCACAGATGTCACGCCAGAAGAACATGCTGTTGAGAGCTCTCTGCCAAAAAGTTGCGATGAAAGTTGTTATTGTACGTCCGTCGGAGTGGTGCCGAGCGAGCGCTAGTTGCGAGCGTATATTGAGCGGAAAGCGAACGAGCTGCCACCCCCGAGCTGGCAAACTTTATTCTGTTCCAAAGTTCCAACTCGGTTGTAATGACAGGTAGTAATAAGAGGGTACGGAAGGAATTAGTACGGGAGGTTTGAATGAAATGATTCCACACCCGTACTAATGTTTCCGGTAACAACGTACGCACTCATAATAAAATTGGTTCCTGTGAACTTTTGCAAGTCAAACGCTGTTAAGAAAAAGGAGCAATTTCACGCGTCCCTTTTGAGGGCGAGGACTCTTATAAACATCGGTGCTCCGGCAAACTGCTGGTGCCGTAATCTCCCGAAAACATAAAAGCGTATGAAAACTTTAGTGTCCAATAAATTTTGCCAATACAAGCGGGGACGGCACAGGGTTTTAGCAAATGGCGTGTTAGCCTCTGCTCTCTGCGACAGAATATTTAAACAGCTTCAGCCCCATATGAGCTGATCAACACAGCGCCTATTAGTTATCGTTCACAGACTTGGGAAAAATTGTTATAATGCATACATACATATATATCATCACACCAAGTCCCTAACGGGGTAGGCAGAGAGTATAGAGCGCTAGTTCTCTCTAGACTTACATACCTCTTTCGCTTCGTCCACATTCATCAGTCTCTTCATACATGCTCGTCGGTTTCGAGTACTCTTAACGTTCCCGTCCTTGAGAGTCCGATCGATTTGATCCAGGTAATTGGAACGTGGCCTTCTTCTGCCTCTTCTTGCACACACTTTTGCTTTGTATATCTGTTTCGTCAATCTTTCTTCACTCATCCATTCTATGTGTCCAAACCAAAGTAACATGCCTTTCTTCATCTTTACAATCACGCCCTCATTCACGCCAGTTGATTTGCGAATCTCTTCAGATTTTTATATTGTTATAATGCAACACAACATAATATACGAAACAACAAAAATTCTACGAAAATGAGAGATTTACAACTTCTTTAATTCCATTTTTTTATTTGTGGCAATCAAGCATGCGGTCTGATAGTAAATAGTTATCATTGCGCTACATAAGTATTTTCCCATCCTTCTTGAAGAACTCTACAGTGTACTCTATAGAGAAAACCGCAAAGAGGAGTTCATTCCACAGACAACTCAACCGGTTATTACGAATTTTTACATGCTTTTGACATAGAAAAAGCACGTGGGTTTATTGACTGTTACAATTACGGGGTGCAGTTAGTCGCAGGTTAGTTAGCTAGTCCTACTGATATTATAAATGCGGAATTTTGTGACGCGTAAACTATTGAACGGAATTACACGAATAGAGCACAGAGATAAACTACCACATTGGATTAACACGTAGGATATAATTGGTAGATATCCAAAGAAAATCTACCAAGTAAATAAAATTTTACGCGGGTGAAGCTGCAGGGCACGGGTACTATATAAATCAATATAGAAATATATAAGCCGTGGTGGCCGAGTGGTTCGAGCAGTTGCCTGCGACGCAAAGGTCGCAAGTTCGAATCCCGACTGTACCAATGAGTTTTTCTGAACTTAAGTACAGTGATTAGTCACACCACGAGCTTTACGGTGAAGGAAAACATCGAGAGGAAACCTGCATACGTCTGAGAAGAAATTCAAAGGCGTATGTATAGTCGTGCTTGAGTAACGGCGATGGACTCGCCATCTGTCACGTTGGCACCTAATATACCTCTGGCGGAAAGTGGGTGTGTGGGTATTACCTATACACATCTGCCTACTCCTTCGGGGACCCTTGTGGGAAGGCGTGTGGACATATTATATTATTATTATTTATATTATTATAGAAATATAGAAAGAAAAAAAAACAAATAAATATTCACTTATTTAGACCTATTTGATTTTCCATTGGATATGGAGGTAGTTCTGTCCTCGAATGAATATTTATTGTAAACAGCAGCAAAGCTATTCCTATTTACTCGGAATACATCTACATATGTGTATGTTATTCAGTACAATTGCTCCATTCCACCGGGAGTGTATGAAATTCATACATTTACGGACATAGTTCGAGTTACAATATTCACTTTAACCCACAGTAGGTACCGACCAATACGTAGTAAATCGGGTTTTACGATCCAAAAACGACTACCGACTTTTCGAAAAATATCTACTTTTCTAGTTTATGTAATATGGCCAAAGTCCCCCAACTATGTAACTTTATGATCGCGCAACGTTGCCTTTGGAACGTTCTCCAGTAGAGGTAGTAAGTACGCATATTGTGTACGAACATGTATGTACGTTCGACATGCACCCATGTATGCAACTGGTTATTGTACTAGGAAAGTCTCAACACTTGGAATCAACTAAGCTACTTTAAATGTTAAAGGTGGAATGGATGCATTGGTAAATAATTTATTATATGTTACATGGCTTCTAGTCTAGGTTACCAGTGCTGAGAGAGAACAACTTAGATCACGACACAAGGCTCTAATAAAGCAGGTTGTAGCATCTTAAAATAAGTTGTTAAGTATATATTTAATCTCCTATATTTAATATGTACTGTATCACGTTGTAGTAGAGTTCCAGTCCGCCAGTTCTTCGTAGACCTTGCTTTTCAAGTTTTTAGGAAGGGTTTGCTGCTAACCCTCCTCCTAACCTGAGGGTTTCTAAATATAGTTAATACTGTACTACTAATTTTTATGCATGTTGTGTTCACCTTTAAGTAATTCTAGGTCGATCTAATTGTTTATGTATGTATTAATGTAACAATTGTTGGTGATCCTAATAAATAAAAATAAAAAATATCGGGCGATACCCATAGTGTTGCAAGCGTTTATAGGCTGTGGTAACCGTTTACCATCAGGTAGATCACAGTCTTGTTAGCCACCTTTGTGGTAATAGAAAAAAATATTCACTACTTGCTTTACAGTAATAAATACGGCTGAAATTTATTTTCTCAGTTATCTTAAAATATCTTCTCTCAAATATCTTCTTTATTAGAGACAATAAACAAGTTATTATTATTATTATCTTCAGGCCATCCGGGTCTATCTATTCTTTGGTCTTCCCATAGCCTCACTCGAGCATTCATATTCAAAAGATTTTCTTCCATTAACCACACAAGTCTCTGCTCTTCAACTATTCAGTATAGTTGCTATTTTCAGGCTTCCTTACATGAACTTATCTGGTCTATTCTACTTACTATACTCGACAACCATTCAGTATTTAAATACTGTTGAACATAGTGCCGTGTTTATCTACTGGTTAGTGTCCCAATGAGAACTGTATCAGTGATTTTGTTTTTCTTAATGATTAGGTACAGTACAAACACAGTACAAGCTTTATGGCGACGGTAACCATTAAAGGGAAATTTGCATTCGTATAATAAGAGAGAAAATCAAAGACAATATTATTTTGTTCGTGTTTGAGGAGTGGCGACAGACACACATACGGTCACCTAAATATATCTCTGGCGAAAAGAGTTTTTTCTTAAATATCTACCTAATCCTTTGCTTTGGATAGGTACTAGTGAAAATACGTTTTTTTTTTATTTATAGATATTTTGTCAGGAAAAAAAAAATCCAGCTAGCAATCTATCTCTGTGGCAAATTTCATCCAATTTCGATCAGCCTTTCTGGTGGCGTGACTGATTAAAAACAACCTCGCAAACTTGTACATTTTTTAAGATCTTAGTAAGCTTAAATTCCAGTGTATATACTCGTATAGACTATAGCCTGTCTCATCCATCAAAAAAGCAGCGTTTGATATCCCAACTGACATCTGTATATTCGGCTAGCTGTCCATCAAATTGATGATATAGTTTGCAAGCGCTCAAACGAATGCAGAGGGAGCTCTTGTCAAAGCTGACATTAGGCAATACTTCGTTACCTGTGACGGCCAACAGCTGCCGTATTTCGACCAACACTACTAACTAACTGTTCCGAGATATAATTAACTTGAGGTCAATACATTTATTGAAAATTTTATAAATCACCTATATCTTTAAATCCACAAAGATGGTATATCAACACGGCCCACTTGCTTGTAAGCGGTTACCGTAGCCTAAAGGTGTAAGCTAGAGGTATTTCTCAAGCATTGCCGGCCTTATGTCAGGCCGGACTATATCTATACTGTTATTATAATAAGACAGTTTCCTTCCGCGATGACTCTGGCAATGGAATGAGCTCCCCGTTGAGGGTTTCCCTGGAAAGTACAGCATGGAGTTCTCCAAGAAGGGTGTGAAAGGATTCCTGCAGGGTCGGCAACGCGTGAGGGATTCCCCTGCGGTTGAGGAAGGATGTATGCTAATTTAACCAGGGGTTATCCGTAAGGAATAACTAGCCCAGTTCACATACTAGTAACAAAGTAACTCTAGACTATGTGAGGTCGACTTAATATTCCGTACATCACTTTCGATTCATGATACCTAGTAGTCTTAGAGATCCCACATAAGTGACGGATGGATCCGCCAAATAGATACAGAGTAGAGTGATCTTGTTTATAGATAACACAGCCTCGAATTTCATATCGTGAAAGGCACTTAGTTATCGACATGAGAATTTGACATTCGCAGCGGTATATTTTCCTTTTATCGAAAGCGTTATTATCCTGCTAATATTATGAATGCGAAAGTTAGTGGGGATGTTTGTTCCTCTTTCACGCAATAACTACTGAACGGAATTGGATTAAATTTAACACAGGGATAGATTATTAGCTGGACAATACCATATCAGTAGAAAGTTAAAAAAACTACCATTAAAATCAAATTTTGCGCCGACTAGGCCGCAGGGCACAGCTAGTTAACTTAAATATGTTCGAAATTATATATTTAATATTATATTCGCCGGAAAAAGATTTAGATGAAAACATGAATATTTGCGACTATTTTGACATCGCTAACGCCAGTACAGCCATCTTTGAATGTTTCTTCTTATTTTTTTTCCTAACGATGTTATCTATCATCGTAGTTTGATAAATCCCAGTTCAGAAAGACTAACTTGGTAAAGACCATCAGGTTTTGAACTTACAATCTTGAACTAACAGGAGACAAACCACTCGGCCACTACGGCTCGAATGAGGTTTCGTATCTATATTAGCCTTAGGACAGGCACGTTCACAATTTGCGACTGTGGATTGGCACGAGTGGAGCGTGCAATATCAATGCTGCCAATGTTGTCCGAATATTGGGCCCAATTGGTTGGTGACAGACTGACGCGCGCCCAAGCCACGACGCACCATGTGCCTCGCTCAGCTCACTCTCGATTTGTGATTCAATTATGACTAGTGAAGATCGCAATTCTTGCTACTGTCGCCTATTACAGGGTTGGTAATAAAATTCATGAGACTATCGTTACGTTCATGCGAATTGAGAAAAATATGTGTAAATAAATAAGAGCATACGTCGACGATACACGAGTTATGTAGATTTTATGATGGGAAGCTGCGAGTGAGATAGATTTTTGTGCTTACGCTTATATTTGCTTACATTACCATCCATTACTTCTTTTTCAACTTCGCAAGTATGTAAGTAATCTCGAAAAGGTTTTATGTTACTACATATTCGTTATTGCGAACTATGACATCACTTCGCAAGATTGTTAATTAAAAGATTTATTTAAATATATTTGTACGACAAGCCGTGACATAATGTGCATTCTCAAAAGGCAGTTAGATGTGTTATAAGCACCCACATTTTGTTTTTAAATAATAATGTATGTAATTTGGTTACATAATCTAAATTTAGATTATAGATTTTGATGAAAAGTGTCAATTTAAAGCCGATGTAAGAACTAATTACTATGCTTCCTTTCTTAAAAGTGATTTCTTTTTGTTTTTTTTTTGCCTATAGCATTATGTGTCAGATATTTCTAGGTTAGGAAAAGTTAGTACAGACCTTTGATCTTGATTTAGCAAATACTAAAGTCATTTGTTGATCAAATTATTATATACAAAAAGGTACAATAATTTATCTAGCTGCCAGTATATTGAGGCGATGTGGAACTATAGAAGATAGAAAAATAAAATAAGAAAACAGCTTTTTCATACACCAAAATATAACATAATTACTACTTATGGTGCGGGCGCTGCGGTTTTTTCCTAATATTTATAAGTGTATCTTCGTTTAGTGAAGATGGATAGAAACTCGAAATTTGGTAATGTTGCCAGTGTTTTCGAGAAGAATTAGAACAGAGAATCAAGTACTTATTTTCACAAGTTTTTCCTTGCAACCGTTTTGCATCGTTTCATCATTCCCCGACGAAAGCAAGAGACGGCTAAGCTAATTTATAACTTTGTATCGTATTTTAATTACAAAAGATTTTGATTTTTCCTTGATTTATTGCCTCGCAAGTTTAATGACTTTTCAAACCATTTCTGAACCAGATTTATGGTAAAAGGGAAACTGGCGATTTTATTTCGCAAAGTGTCATGTTATCGGAATGATTTGCATAACAAAACGAAGGGAGCTTCTATGAAAATTGCTACGAGATTGAGGAAATATTCCAAGCATTTTACCAAAGCAGCCAAGGGAAAATATACTTTCTCAACTTTATCTGAAGTCTGAATATTATCTAAGGAGTTTATTTTTCTTCCGGCTAGGCAGACTTAAATAAGTATTATTTTGTAATGGCAAATTCTAAAACGAATCTACACATAGAGAGTTTGTTAAGCAGATGATATCGAATAATTATACACTTAACCAAAGTACAATCACCAAGTTATTATTATTCTGTGATTCAAATGAAATATGATACTTACTGATGATTGTTATTATAATACACACACACCACACACCCACTTTCCACCAGAGGTATATTAGGTGCCAACGTGACAAATGGCGAGTCCATCGCCGTTACTCAAGCACGACTATACATACGCCATTGAATTTCTTCTCAGACGTATGCAGGTTTCCTCTCGATGTTTTCCTTCACCGTAAAGCTCGTGGTGTGACTAATCACTACATAAGTTCAGAAAACTCATTGGTACAGTCGGGATTCGTACTTGCGACCTTTGTGTCGCAGGCAACTAACTGCTCGAACCACTCGGCCACCACGGCTCTCTAATAATACCTTGAGGTAAACATAGATATATAACTAAAATTTACCACAAATGAATGTGGAAAAAATATGTTTAATACCCGCTTTTTTATAATTAGTATAATTTTTAGTCTATGGTTATCTTAAGTATTAACATAAATATATAGAGCATTCAACGGCCGGTCTGGTCTAATGGGCAGAGCTCCTGACTGCAAGGCTTGAGGTCGTGGGCTAGATTCCCGCTGGGGTTGGATATTTGTGTGATAAACACGAGTTTTTCAAACTTAATCTTGTAATAACCTTTGCATTTATTTATATATCTATATAAGTATGTATATCGTTGTCTAGTTTCCATTGCACAAGGTGTGTTTAGTTTGGAACTAGGTTAACTAGGGTAACAATTTGTGTGGAATTGTCCTAAGGTATTTATATACTCAAATGTAGGGTAATTGTGTATTTCATACCTTGGAACCACACAGGTCTCGCACCACGTGGTTTCAAAGGAGTTTCTTTCCACAAACGCTGAGACAATTTGATAAACTTCCCGTTGGTTTTCTCTTGAGAGTGCAGCATGGAATCCTTCAAGAAGGGTATGAAGTGAGAATACTGCAGGGTCGGTTAAGAGTTAAGTATCGATAAGCGGCGGTAACCGCTTACCATCAGGCGGACATAGAGTAGTTAAAAAATGAATGCATAAATGTTATAAGAAAATATCTCTGGCGGAAAGTCAGATCTAGATAAGTAATTAATAAAAATATCTATAACTCGAAAGTGGGTGTGTGGGTATTACCTATACACCTCTGCCTACCCTTTCGAGGACCCTTGTAGGAAGGCGTGAGGATAAGTTATACGAAGTGCTTCCTATCAAAGATCATGAAATAGGAGGTCTTGTAGCTAAGTTTCATTTACAGACAAGACTCCGCAAGCTCTGTATTATCTACTGGTAGAAGTAAATTATGGTTTATTTATTGACTTTACCGATAGCAAGTTTCGCCGTTAGTGGCGCCAACTATACCGTACTTAATAAGGAAATTTCTTGTTATATTTCTATAGCAGTTCAATTCTGTGACTGCACTTTATAATATGGTGAAGCCGCTTTAAAGTATCAACATTCAAAATCGTATTCAATAAAAAGTTGACTCTATAAGAAAGGCCGTGGTGGCCGAGTGGTTCGAGCAGTTGCCTGTGACGCAAAGGTCGCAAGTTCGAATCCCGACTGTACCAATGAGTTTTTCTGGACTTATGTACAGTGATTAGTCACACCACGAGCTTTAAGGTGAAGGAAAACATCGACAGGAAACCTGCATGCGTCTGAGAAGAAATTCAAAGGCGTATGTATGTATAGTCGTGCTGGAGTAACGGCGATGGACTCGCCATCTGTCACGTTGGCACCTAATATACCTCTGGCGGAAAGTGGGTATGTGGGTATTACCCATACACCTCTGCCTACCCCTTCGGAGACCCTTGTGGGAAGGTTGAGGGTATTATTATTATTATTATTATAAAAAGTTGACCGTGCCAATGGACCTTGCCATGACCACGCCAATGCCCATGCGAATGTTTGAAATACTAATCCTATCCTACTAATATTCTAGATCTGAATGTTTGTGGGGATATAGTCGAGGTGGCTCAGATTATGAGGTAGGTATAACAGCAAAACACATTTTTTCTGGAAAGAATTAATGAATATGAGTCCATTAACGTTAATCAGGCATGACTACATAAGTCTTGTGAATTTCTTCTTAAATCGTAAGCTCACCGTCAATCCAAATGTCTATTAATTAATCGCTATTTTAGTCCAGAAGAAATTCATTGGTCCAGCCGGGGCTCGAACTTGCTTTGTTGCTACAGCTTTTATATTATGAGTATTTCTTAACTATAGTGTATATTTCAACATTATAATACATATACTTATGCATATGCATATTCATTTTATGTTAGATCGAAACGATATGTGCGTACTATTTATTATTTCGAGTTATAATAATATTCTCACGCTTTCCCACAAGGTTCCCTGAAGGGGTAGGCAGAGGTGTATAGGTTATACCCACACACCCACTTTCGAGCTATAGATATTCTTATTAATTACTTATCTAGATCTGAGTTCTGGCCTGTGTTTCAGGGATAGAACCCGGATCCCGAATAAATACAAACTGGCACTAGTTGTACGACTGGCATACATGCATAAACTGGATCATTGATCTAATATCCATTCTCCATTTTCACAAAGAACAAAGGTTACTAATGAGTGCATTTAAAATTGATATAACTGTAAAGTAAAACAGACCGGTTCTGCAATTTTTTTCCATCATAAAAGGTTTACTTGCGGACCTGTATGACAGTTCGTTTGGAGCAGAAATATTCTCCGCCGGCCACGAAGCTGAGGGGATTACTAGTTGAAACATTGCGGCCTGGGCTAATAACGCTCTTTATTTACTGCGCCTCTCCATATTTGCAGCCAACCGACGCACACTATTTGTATTTATTAAGCCATCGTTAATACGATATCTGATTCATTAACTTGTAATGCAATGCGATTATTAAATGGAAAAACCAGGACCTATGGTGGTTTGGACGACTTCTGAAGCTTATCACTATTTGTGTAGCCAAGTGAAGTCCTTTACTTTGTGACAAATAACTAGGACAGCTTACGACCCAATTCCTAGTTCTTTAGGTTCCTAGTAAATTTATTTCGTATAATAAACTATTTTAGTCACACCACGAGCTTTACGGTAAAGAAAAACATCGAGAGGAAACCTGCATACGTCTGAGAAGAAATTCAATCGATCGGACTCTCAAGGACGGGAACGTTAAGAGTACTCGAAACCGACGAGCATGTATGAAGAGACTGATGAATGTGGACGAAGCGAAAGAGGTATGTAAGTCTAGAGAGAACTGGCGCTCTATACTCTCTGCCTACCCCGTTAGGGACTTGGCGTTATGATATGTATATATGTATTGAGTACGATGGCAATAATGTCATCTGACCATTATTATTTCCTTGTAATATATAGCCCGCACTTTGTAACCACAAACGAAGTGTAAGCTCTAATTTTCAAACGAGACCTCGCAAATTACAAGTAGCCGGCCACTCCCATAAATCCAACCTTTTCAAGTTAATAAAAATGATTTAAGTACGCATTAAAAGGATCTTTTCCCACTGAGAATATAGAATTTATAATGGCAATAATTCGCCCGATTGTCCTGAAAAATATCTAATGTATACGATACGGAGGCTGATTCGTATTTTACAAACTTTCTAAAAGCAAAATGTCATTTGTAAGAAAACGTTCCCGTGTATTTTTTAGGTCGGCATTCCGCAGATTAATAACTGGGAGATAAAGCTCCTGTTAAGCGCAAACAATAGTGGCTGGGTCCAGGCCGGCCGTAAACTGCGAGCATTTAGAGAATTGCGAGAGGCCGCGTGTCGCTCGAATATATCCGCCGCGATACGTCTCCAACCAAGACAATCTGCCCTCTAACTCTACCGTCTCCATTACAGTGGCTCATTTCGCTTCTTTCTTTATGAAACCTTTTTTAAAATAAATTAATCTTCACAAAGTAGCGCGGTATAATATACCTATATTTTTTTAGTCGAGGAGTTTTGTAAGAATTAGGCAAGTAAAAGTTAAATGTGTAACTTAGATAGTCTCAGAGCTGACGACCAAATGTTACAGGTTATTAGAAGGGGGCGCAAGCAGCTATCTACCACATTGAAATATTTTAATCCTTTCCCACCAATGATGTATCACATTGTTTCATGTTGATTCTTTGTTCAAATCAGATTGTACGCATGTATGGCATGTACATTGGCTTCATTGGTACAATTACCATATTGATGTTATTAAGCTTTGAATGGTAATGAAACAAAGAACGCAACATATATGACAACAACTCAGTGACAACAAAACGTGCCTCATCAGGAGTGCAAATAAACTCGTTCATGGCATGGGGTGACGATGTGAGCGCCATCTTGCGGACTTAAAATCCATCCGCTCGCTTGTAAAATATTGGTAATCAACCAAATTAACTGAACGATTGTTGTATATGGCTCCTCTCCCTCCGCCAATAAACAGTTCATATTTCGTATGTTTGTACATATTTACAATTATGTTAGTTGTGGCAGTAAGTATAAAGACAAGAGGCGAATAAGATGTTTATTAAATTAAATTAAATTAAAATAGCCGTGGTGGCCGAGTGGTTCGAGCAGTTGCCTGCGACGCAAAGGTCGCAAGTTCGAATCCCGACTGTACCAATGAGTTTTTCTGAACTTAAGTACAGTGATTAGTCACACCACGAGCTCCACGGTGAAGGAAAACATCGAGAGGAAACCTGCATACGTCTGAGAAGAAATTCAAAGGCGTATGTATAGTCGCGCTCGAGTAACGGCGACGGACTCGCCATCTGTCACGTTGGCACCTAAAATACCTCTGGCGGAAAGTGGGTGTGTGGGTATTACCTATACACCTCTGCCTACCCCTTCGGGGACCCTTGTGGGAAGGCGTGAGGAAATATTATTTATTTATTATATTATATTAAATTAAATAAAAAATCATTTATTTCGACCAACAAGGATTATGGGTTAGTCAACTATTATCATTATGACTTAAAATACTAATGTTAGTAGCAAAACAGAGACATGGACACATACCGACATTACCGACACATAAAAACATATTAATTGACAGACAGTACAAGAGTACAGTATGCAAGGGTACAAGAGGTAAAATTGCAGGCAGTAAGACTACAAAAAGTAGTTTTGCAGCTACAGGCCCGAAGTTTGAAGACATTTAGTACCTAATTATGTAAGTAGTGTAACTTACGCGTATACATAAATGGATCTAAAGACTTACTTGTAATTCTTCGTAATGGATTAATGATTCTAGAGCAAGTGAATGAATTTGTATATCTTGGAAGCATGTTCACACGAGATGGAAAGTATGAAAAAGATATTGAAAGAAGGATAACTGCCGGAAATAAGGTGAATGGAGCCATGTCGACGTTGATGGGCAGTAAAAGTCTGAGCAAGAATGCTCGAGTTGCTGTCCACAACGCGATATTGGTACCTACCTTGTTGTATGGCAGCGAATCCTGGGTATGTCAGAGGAAGTATGAAAATAGCTTGAATGCAGTCGAGATGCGATCTCTTCGAAAAATGTGCGGCGTCACGATATTAGATCGAATCCGCAATGAAGAGATTCGCAAATCAACTGGCGTGAATGAGGGCGTGATTGTAAAGATGAAGAAAGGCATGTTACGTTGGTTTGGACACATAGAAAGGATGAGTGAAGAAAGATTGACGAAACAGATATACAAAGCAAAAGTGTGTGCAAGAAGAGGCAGAGGAAGGCCACGTTCCAACTACCTGGATCAAATAGATCGGACTCTGAAGGACGGGAACGTTAAGAGTACTCGAAACCGACGAGCATGTATGAAGAGACTGATGAATGTGGACGAAGCGAAAGAGGTATGTAAGTCTAGAGAGAACTGGCGCTCTATACTCTCTGCCTACCCCGTTAGGGACTTGGCGTGATGATATGTATGTATGTATGGATTAATTATTCCTACAATAACACCAACTTAGCGCTCGATTTTTCGTCGTTTCTCATTTATAGACCTTTGCATATCTTCTCAAGTAAACACGACGTTTTGCTTCGCTGTTAGGTTATGATTTGACATATCCTTGAACTAAACGCACTTTTCTTTTGGTTTATATAGCACCCGGCTATAAACATGAGTCTCACTATAAGCCTGTTCCTTCATTACTGCCCGGAATATTGTAATAGCGTCCCAAGTTACTCTTTCTTTGCAACTCCAATTTACAACAATGGCCATGGTAGAACATTAAATTTACGCAGAATTTCGGTATCTGTTCATTCGGTATCGTTTTAACGTTCTCTCGACATTAACCTTGCAAAGTTATGAATCGTATTAAGTAATTAATATTTTCTTCGGATATATAGTAGGAATATTTATTATGTTGAAATCCAATTCTAATTGATCTTGGAACCATCTTTATGTCTTGTCAAGTGCGATTAGGCGATCTGTTAAGGCGACGTCGGTTGGTTCAGTAATGCGTGACCACTTACATTTATTTACATATATCGGTTCTTAAATGCCATGCAGTTAATGAATATCTTTACCTACTATTGCACATGCATACCGCGTGAAAACAAAAACATATGTCTGATCAAGTCGACTGTCAAATATCCAGTAAAAACATCAGAGCACCTTTTTTGCAAGAGCACATGACGACGATGGAGCGCGCCTTCGTAGATGGCACTATCTATATCAAGAAATAAATAAACGCAAGAAAATGGCTTGTGAAATGAAAAATCAAACTTGATTGAATGCAACTAATGCATCATTTCTCATAACCAACTCACAAAACCATATGTACCGTATTTATTTACTTACAAAGAATCTCCCACGATTTTATTTAAATCAGGTTTGAATGGTATATTTTGAATTAATTAGAGGTTCCCTTATTCATCAGCTGGCGAACAGGAAGCAAATTTACTGCCCTATTTCGCATTTTAATTAAGGCTGGTCCCTAATTTCCTCAAATACCTACATCGGTATAATATTCCACTTTCCAACCACCTAGATCAAATTGATCGAACTCAAAGATGTCAAAAATGTCGGCGTCAAGAGTACCTACCCAGTTCAAACTGGCGAGCATGTACGAAGAGACAGACTTTATGGATGAAGCGTGAGAAGTCTGTAAGTCTAGAGAGAACTGGCTCTACTCTTTTTGCCTCGTGAGGGACTCTCGAGAGAATATCATTTGCCAAAAGCCAATGTATTAATGTACCTGTCAGTAGTGCATGTTATCGATCTTCAAAGCTCCCTTGCTCTTGGAACAGAGCCTGTGCCTGACGTGCACACTCAGTGATTAAAATAAAATCAAAATGTCATACAACAAGTAAGGTTATTTAGAAGGCTCAATATTCGAATCTGCGACATGTTATTATAATATTGAAATGGCAGGCACTAGCCAATTACATCTTCTGGTAAATCGTACTACGAGCGTATGTTAACTTGGTTTTAACTTCTATGAAACAATATTTTGTTAACTCTTTACCAACCAATCTGCTAAAATTAAGTTTACTTTGAGAAAATTGTCTCAAGTCAATTTGATTTACCCTTAAAGTTTTTATATCAATATAGGTACGGACCCGATCATAAAATACATTTTAGGTTGTCTGTAACAACTTTAAATACGATAAAGTTATTATGATAGTTATTGTGATAGAGCCGAACTGGCCGAGTGGTTCGAGTAGTTCCCTGCGACACAAAGATCGCAAATTCGAATCCCGACTGTACCAATGAGTTTCTGAACACTGTACAGTGAATAGTCACACCACGAACTTTACGGTGAAGGAAAACATCGAGGGGAAACCTACATACGTCTGAGAAGAAATTCAAATACGTATGTATAGTCGTGCTTGAGTGATGGCGACGGACTCGCCATCTGTCGCATTATCACCTGAAATATATCTCTGGCGGAAATTGGGTGTGTGGGTTTTTCCATTTAATTATTATTATTAGATTGAATGTGTGTGCATGAGCATGTTCAAATAACAAGTCAACTGGCTCGCACTCACGGCTGATCGCCTATCACAGCCAACACTCGTCGAAGATCGCACTGCCACCAAACAAAGCCTAGCGGTTGTTTTACCCACATTCGAAACAATAAATAAAATTACCATCGTGATCCACTGCCATGAGCTATAAAACAAAAAAATTGCGAGAAAACATATTAGCGAAAAAAAACATATTATCACCCTGAGTCGCTAACGGGGTAGGCAGTAGATCGCCAATTATCTTTTGTTTTTGTTTGTTCTATTATTGTTGTATTTTTTTAATTCATTGATTTAAGGAAACATTCGGTGGGTATTGATTACAGCCTCTTTTGCAAACTCCTTGCAAAACACTAGCTGAGTACATATTCAAATAAAGAAAAAACAAAGTAGGATTTAAATATTCAATGATTTGAAAGAACATAATTTAAATGCAACTGAATTGCTTTCGTGTATTCTATATGGAGTATGGAGTGATGGCTTTAATATGTGCTTAAAAATAGAAAAACTAATTGAACAGACTTGTTTGAATTTACAATGTACAGACATCGACCTGGTAGCATTCTATTACATGTATTGATTAAAGTGCCTCATCTTCAAAATAGGAGAGGCAGAATATTCAGTGATTTATATAAGATTTTTTTATACTCACGCCTTCTCACAAGGCTACAAGCTTAGTTAAATAGTCTACACTAAAGCACAAACTAGAATTATGGTTACACCAAAAAAAACTCTTCCAAAAAAATATTATCGTTACAATAAAAGCTAAGGCATGTGTAAGGGCTTCACTATTTATAGTGAATGATAAGTGAATTTCTTTTTTTTTGTATTGTCTCTCGTAGCGTGAGTTCCGGGAACTTTTGCTACTTAACCGGCCAATGGCGAGACCTAGGCCTCCAGCCGGGCACTTTAGTGCTAAGCAACACAGGCAACCCCTGTGGGATACGGACCTCGGTTTAGAGCGTTAGTGAATGTAAAATTTCAAAATATAGCAAATGATAGCGTATCTTGCACTAGGTGAGGAGGCTCCGGTAATCCATCACGGCGGGCGGCAAGCACGGCTCACTGGGCACAATTCGGCATTTCTGCCCAATAAGTAGTACATAGCAACAAAAAGTGTATGATTATTTATTGCTTTGGTAGATCCGGTCTTACCTCCTAAAAACATAAAAAATACCTACTCTTGTGGCTGTCCTACTAGCTTTACGTGAAAAACATAGCTGGCTCCATTATTTTACTTCTTCTTCTACCTTGCGACTATAAATAATAGTGATACTGGTGGTGCATGTCTTTCACCAGGCACACCAACGTTTCATCAGTGTGTCATTAAATAAATACGTTTTGTGATTTGAGCGAAAGGACCACGCACATTCGCACTTATCGGATAGGGTGAAATTAAATAATGAGATTTTATGATACAAAGATCCAAAGCGTTTTCCATAATCGGTAATAAGTAGTAAGTAGCATAGTCCATTCTTGCTACGTAAATATTTCATACTCTAGAAATCAAGAGTATTAATATTGCTATTGAAACAAATGCAAATTCGACGTGTGTTTCCTCCATATAGTTCTACTTAAAACACTTTTGGCAGATTCAAAGTTTTACTCAAAATCTCTGATTTTATAAAATGTTCGCCCTTTCGGCGATTCAATCTGTAGTAATGTTCCAACGTACAGTATGAGAAGAGCCATTATTTCTCAAAAGCCATGATTATGCAAGTTGAGAAATCATAAGGAAAATGTTTGTCTCCAAGGTAGGAGGATTTCGCGCAAAGAGCTCTATCCCTTCTTACGGCGGATATAACGGCTGTCGTCTCGCGTATTCAGGTAAACGTTTGTGATTTTCATGAAAATATAAAACGAATAAGATTTCTCTACAATATGCATACATTCGTTTTATTTTGGGACGTAGTTAGAACAGAACGTAACGTCATAAATACAATTTTGGAGTTGAACGACATCTGACAGTAGATGCCATGGAGATATCATAACTTCAATGTGTATCATAATGCCTTTCGACAAAGGTCCCCGAAAAGGTCTACGTCTTTAGTGGTGTAACACCCACATTTCGCCGGTAACTAAATATAGTTGACAACGTGACAGATGGCGAGAGCTTCGCTGTTTCAGGAGCACAAGTTTACATGTTCTTAAATTTCTTCTCAAATGGTTGCAGACTTCCTGCGATATTTTCCTTTAACTGCCAATTGTAGTAGTGGAAAAAGGCTAAATTTCACTGGTTCGAATTAAAGGAATAGAGAGGCATCGTGCAGTGAAGCATACATGGGCGGGCGAGTGGCTAAAACTCGGTCAGTCCTGTTACTAAAGCATTAAAGTTCGAAAGAACCTAAATGTGTCAAAAATTTGCTCGCTAAGTGTGCCATAATATCTAGGAATGTCTACTTTGATTCTCTACCTCCCAAGTATATCTACCTATTTTAGATACGTGGATGGTACGTTGGTCCCGAATGACGTGTCAAATCCAATCAAGGGGTCTAAAGAGCTCCGTTAATTACTTTACGTACAGCGATAACCCGCCTTCCAGATGCGGTTGGTTGGTGGATCTTATACGGGGCATTAATCATTTTATAGCTGATACCTACGAAGTACATAATACATACATCGTATTGGGATTACAGGCGACAGTTAATAGTGGCAGGGCAACAGAATCTCAGGTACAAAATTGGAAAGTGGCGGCCGAGTACCGCTGTTAATTAGAGAGGTAGGGCATAACGGGTTTCCCGTTCGAGATTTTTTTGAAGGGAATTTGGAGCTGCCCGACTGGGGCAGGACCTCCACCTTATAGAAGTCCGTAGCCAAATAACACAATTTTTTGTGTTGTGTTCCTACGTGGTGAATAAGGTTTCCAGTAATGAGCTCCTTGGAGAGGGGGAGGATTGTTATATTGTGTTGGAAGCAGAGGGATTAAGCCCATTATGCTGCCAGCACACTATAACTCTCCGAACACAGAGTGGCAATGCGCAAGTGATACTTCGGTATCGTGAGCGTAAATAGGCTACGGTAACCGTTTCCCATCAGGTGGGCCGTGGGTATGCTTGTTTGCCACTCTTGTTGTACAAAAAAAAACTGTAATGCAACGGAAACGTGAAGGGAGCCATCGACAGGAAACCGACAGAAATTGAAAGATATACATGTATGTATAGCCGTGCTTGAGCTACGGCGACGGACACTCCACCTGTCACGTTGGCACTTAAAATATATCTCTGGCGGAAAGTGAATGTGTGCGTACTTACATATACACCTCTGCCTACCCCGTAGGGGACCCTTATGGGAAGGTGTAAGGATATTGTTATATAACATATCCCATTTGTTTTTCAGCTAATAATCTACGAGTATATCTGTGCCAAATTTCATACTATTTCGTGTAGAGTCGTGATTGAGTAAAAAACATCCTCATGAACTTTCGCATTTAAAATATAAGTAGGGTAAACAAATAAGATTTATTATAAGATGTTGGTAAATAGATAAATCACAAGTGGAGTACCATAAATAAATTAAGATTTCAGAATAAACAGTTTTGCCCTGCAGTTTCACTCGCGTAGAATTTTATTTAATCTGGAATGTGTTTGTTATTTTATTTTTATGTAGATTAAAGCATATACTATGTGCGGCGATGGACTCGCCATCTGTCACGTTGGCACCTAATATACCTCTGGCGGAAAGTGGGTGTGTGGGCATTACCTATACACCTCTGCCTACCCCTTCACTTTTTTACCCCCAACCTTACCCTATATACATATATATATATATATATATATATATATATATATATATATATATATATATACATATATACATATATATATATATATATGTATATATACTATGTGCATGGAGTTCTTGACGTGCTTAAAGTTCTAAATAAACATTTCGTTCGTACATTACATTCGTGTAACTCTCACAGTTTTCCGACGCACGCCAAAATAGCTCGCAGATGACAAAGTTATTTCCGTCTTGCTTAAATAATAATTTAATAGGCTACGGTAACCGTTTCCCATCAGGTGGGCCGTATGCTTGTTTGCCACTCTTGTTGTATAAAAAAAAAGAAAAAAAAACATATAGATGTGTAAGATATAATACAGGAAAGTTTTCTAACAACCCATTCGGTAGTTTTTGCGTGAAATGTACAAACATCTTCATAAACATTCATATTTATAATATTAGTAGGATTTTCCTTTAGTATAATATCTTTGTAAGACATTATCGTCGTAAGGCCCATCGCACCTCGTTGATTGCATTACCTGCTAATTTACTTGAAACGCTTTCATCTCAGCTCTAACTCAATTCTCTCTACTCATTTGTGCTAAGTAATCTAATGCTTTATCCTGCCAAGTGCAATTTTAATACATTCCGGGATTCGTTTCTATTAACGTACCGGCCTGATCGTACATAATTATATGAAGTCGACCTCATACTTCGATAGATCTTATTATTATAAGATGTCAACGTGACAGATGACTGTCGCCTCAAGGACAAACTATACATTCGGGTTTGAATTGTATTTGCAATGTGTGTAGGTTTGTTTTTGATGTTCCCCTTCTGTATATACATCGACATATAACAGTCCTTTTCGGGGTGTTCAGTAAGGAACGTCGGTCCTGTTTAGACCTAGTGTCTTCTTTCAAGCAATGTCTCAGCCGCGTCTGAAAGACTAATGTATTACCTTCTTAAAGTACATAAGAAAAGTATATAAATATTTAAACGGCACGAAACAGCTATATTTTCCATTTACATAATGTACTAACGAAGTTATAATTTTTTTTATATAATAACTTCATAAGATGTTCCTTTACGTCACTGACGCTTTCTCATTACGGAAGTTTTCCAATTTCGGTCTCTCTATCTCTTGGTTTATGTCCGAAAATATTGCGACATAATTTTGTAAAAAGCGAATTAAAATCCGACTCTCCACAATATAGAGTGGCCTGATGGCGGCGCGGGCGTCCGACAGCGGTGCTCCAGGCTCTACGTAATCTGGGATAAGTCCCTAATTATGTGGCGGTCGCGATTTACGCGCCTTGTCGAATAAAATTCTCGCTTCTCTTTAATTCAATAAATATTAAATAAGATAATTACATCTCCATGCCCGCCTTTAGGGGCCCCAGAGTTGGTCAGAGTTGTAAAAACACCCTCCTTTTATAAAAGAGGGAGTCACCGTCTGATACATGACTTTACATAAATACGTCTTAGATTCCTTCTCAAACGTATGTTTTCCTCACGATACATCCTTTCACCCGAACCTCCTCGTGAACTAACCCTCACTCGTGATACGAGTACATCACAGTATATCTAGACTCATTTGTCAGACACCAAGGTTTTGAACTTAAATGTTAGACTTCGCAGGTAACTATTTAAACCATTCGGCCTCCAAATAAATAATTAAAGCTTACCTACTTAAAGTACTCAAAGCTGAGCTAAAGTAAGGATGGAATAAAATGACTGCAGGTGTCTGTATTATAGACAATGACCGTAATAACTCTTGCCCGGGACTCGTTCCCTTAATAGGGCATTACTTCGCAGCGATCGCAACATGCATTATTACTGGACGGCGGCTACGAAATAGACTCGAAATTCTTTCATCGAGCGGAAAATGAACGGACCGTCCCGGCTTAAACTATTTCCCGAATTTCACAGTTTCTAGAGTTTTGCTCTACCTGGCTGGTACGTTTATTAAATTTCATTCTATTTTGTTTGCCAGTACTTATCCGTTTCAATTTTAAGCGCTGTTTTATTATGAAATAGTTTTACTGTTTCCCTGGTAATTCGTATGTTTGTAATATGTTCAGCTACGAATATTTTCAACACAATAGTCGTCAAACTTTTCTAACAACAAGTGAGATATAATCGCTTGATGGCCGCATTATCCCGATACATTATGTTCTATGTCTCGTATTAGACTGGCGGCTATAATTACGTTAGTTGTAATTGTACAACTACTAAATATATTTCACATCATAAAAACTAAATGAAAATATATACCAAAGTATACATAATGTAATACATAATATCTCTAAACATTCCATATGTTTAATTACTCCCAAATTAAGCTGTACTATGGGAAATTTCAACCCGATCATAGACTGGTACAACACATATGACCTATTGCAGGCTACAATCTCTTTCTCTCTGGGTCAAATTTCATCAGATTCGGTTCAGCCGTCATGGCGTGATTGATTATACATCCATCCATCCATTCAACTTTCACATTTATAATATTAGTAGAGGAAACTTCTATTCAAAATGCAATATATTACCAAGTTGTAAGCACAAAACGAGAACTCGATGTATAATTTGAGCATAAATTACGATATGATTTCGTAATCCTTGCCGGGCGGAAACGGCAGGATACTTTCCCCAACTATGAACGAACAAGTTCCTCTTCCCACAAGAGCGCACGTGACTAGACCTCGAACACAAATGCTGTTTGTTTTTATATTACGTGTATTCAAGATAGAAGAAACCGGTCTAGACTCAGAGATACTTATTTATATGCAAAACGTTCGAAGTATACTCATTAGAAGTGAATAAAGTTGAAGCGTTATTAGTTCGCCCTTGTTGAAAATACTTAGTCGAGATTCTCTGCGAAATATATTGAGCGGTGGGACACAAAAGTTGATGAATACAATTTTGTTCATGTACCTAAGCTTCTTACTGTGGTACAGTTCTGTACTCAATCTATTATAGGACGCAACATTTCAAATATTTGCTGAAGTACCCATTGGAAGCAAAGTAGTTATGAAATAATCGTAGAAGCAATTATCAAGACAAGCAATAAAATAATGAAAGGTTATATGAAAATCTTTTGTTCGCGCGTGTCCTTGGTATCTGATAACAATTGGAGCCGTGCCTACGAACCCTTATGAGGTGACTTTCCATCAATTATTGAACAGACTCTGTTACAGTTGGGCAATAATCGAATTTATTTTTACGATATAATTGGGTGATTTGAGTCCGATGGTCGCCTCGTCTCTGTTTTCCAACCCCACAGTAATCAGTCTGGGCAATATAGTAACAGTCCTCAACCTCACTGAGACCGAAGTAATAGGACACTTCTTCTGTGTAGTATATATTGTGTTTCAGCTGTGAGTAAGGTAGGTAGAACTTCATAAAATGTGCTTGCAGGCAGAAAAGGGCTATCTAACAACAGACAATGTGTTTCTTTGCCAACTGTGATCTTTAAATGAAGCCCTAGATGCTTGATCTAAGTACCAACATAATTTTATTCAACTTACCATAAACATTAAAAACATACTTACCTTTTAAGAATATTTTTTGATGTATTCATTTCCGTTTCTAATGTATTTATTACTCATCAGTAATGCGCATGCGCTTAAAATGTTTTAAAATTAATTTCTGGAAGTGTCAGTTCAGTGTCACATTAGTTCATTTACCTATTTTTTTATGCACAATTGCACAAAGAAAAAGGTGTACGAGATTGTGCCGGAATGATGTGCGGGCCTGCTCGCTGGAGGGGCGCCAAATCTAAGCGCCCCTGGGCACACTGTGGCGCTGCCAAAAGCTAGCTGATCGATGGCCTTAGGAATTTGCAGCCAGATTTGCAAATTTACATTTGACTGGTCACGGTTCATAGCAATAATACGGAAGGTCGATTGTAACTTGAAGTATTGAAAAAAATACCGATGTGTCAATCCATCCACACCTATTCCAACTCAGACCTATTCAAGAATAGTAGAGCTGAAGCAATGCCTGTTCCTTACTGATGTGAGATTTGAGGTTTATTTATACCACACGGGTGGCAAATAAGCATGCGGTCCGCCTGATGGTAAGCGCTTACTGCCGCCCATGGACGCTTGCAACACCAGGGGTAATTCTCGCGCGCTGCCGATCCTGCAGGAATCCCTTCTTGGAGAACTCCATACTGTACTCTCCAGGCAAAACCCCAAAGGAGAGCTCATTCCACAGCCAGAGTGTTCTCGGAAGGAAACTCCTTTGGAACCGTGCAGTGCGAGACCTGTGTGGTTCCAAGGTATGGGGATGAATTCCCCGTCGATGGCGAGAGGTGCGCTGTTAGAAGGTAGAAGTGGGCACAATTCTTCAGAACGCTCCCCGTTATACAAGCGGTAGAACACACATAGGAAGGCAAAGTCTCTCCTCAAGCTTAGTGGTTCCAATCCGCCTGTGAGCATGGGATCATCGACAATCCCAGCGGCGCGTTTCTGAACCGCGTCTAAAGGTGTCATGTGTCAAACTATGGCGCCTTAATTACGATATAGTTTTTTTATTATTATTATAAATAATATATAATAATATATCCTCACACCTTCCCACAAGGGTCCCCGAAGGGGTAGGCAGAGGTGTATAGGTAATACCCATGACAGATGACGAGTCCATCGCCGTTACTCAAGCACGACCATACATACGCCTTAAATTTCTTCTCAGACGTATGCAGGTTTCCTCTCGATGTTTTCCTTCACCGTAAAGCTCGTAGTGTGACTAATCACTGTACTTAAGTTCAGAAAAACTCATTGGTACAGTCGGGATTCGAACTTGCGACCTTTGCGTCGCAGGCAACTGCTCGAACCACTCGGCCACCACGGCAAATTATTATTATTATTATTATACCGTTAACAGAGCTCATCGCTCAAAGATTAAGTTCGAAGCATTCTAATAACCATTAAATACTCGCAATAGTGTCTTCAATAAAACGAGCTTGCGTTACATTAACAGTGGCGGCAGATGGCGTTAACTGTGCCATCATCAACCCTTACCACACATCCCTACTGATTATGTATAACACCCGCCGGAGGACATGACCCACATTAAAAAAAGGTCCGATATTGAATATTTCGACCCGAAAGGTGATACACGTTGTATTACATTGTAAACGAATTTGCAAGTAATACTGCCTGCTAATACATTTTACACTAAAATGGCCTTTAGCGTCGTCTCAAATACCTCTGCATTGAAATGATTTTGGCAAATCAAGACAGAGGTACAAACATAAATAAATACGTTTGGACAATTCCACACAATTTGATCTAGTCCCAAATTAAGCAAAGCTTGTATTATGGTACCTAGACAACGATATATTTAATGTTGATAGATATATACATAAATACATAGTACATCCAAGGCAAATACTCTTGTTCGTCACACAAATATCTGCCCTCAGCAGGATTCGAACCCACGACTATAAGTTGAATTAAGAGCTCTAACCATGAGGCCAGACAGCCGTTCGAATGTAAAATAAAAATTTCAACTAATTGTCAAATGATATGTGAACCAATACTTGAACGCTAAAGTTTTGTGAGTGTGGATGTTTGTTACGCGCCATTATCTTAACGGAATTATAAAAAGCATTGCTAGTTCCCTGAATAATACCCTTAACCTTTTCTTATGTATCACGAAAAAACACCCTCCAACATAAATAATGAAACTCAATCATAATTAAAGCTCCAGGCGCCATGCCAAACGTATTTTTCAAATAAAATCGTACAGTTTTGAACAAGGTGGTGCTACTTACCCATGCGTTGCTTTCAACAGTTGTTTGATTATGCAAAAGGAATTAATAGCTCGCGAAGGCGTCGGTAAACGGAGGAGATGAGATGAGGTGGTTGAAATATTCAAGAGGGCACGGAATCCAATATTGCTGTTATCTAGTTAGCGGGAGACGAAAACTCTCGCCGAAAGAATAACCTGGCTTCATCGTGTATAGGTGTTGTTTTTCTTAGGGCTCTTCATGTGTCGAAAATTATGTGACGGTAATAAAGTTGACACAAAAATCGCAAGTTCGAATCCCGACTGTACCAATGAATTTTTCTAAACTTAAGTACAGTGATTACTCCTAGCTACGATCCTTCAGGTGAAGGAAAACATCGAAAGGAAACCTGCATACGTCTGAGAAGCAATTCAAAGGCTGGATGGACTCGCCATCTGTCACGTTCGCACCTAAAATATATCTCTGGCGGAAAGTGGGTGTGTGGGTACTACCTATAAACATCTGCCTACCCCTTCAGTGGCCCTTGTGGGAAGGCATGAGGATACTAAGGTCTATTAAGTGTTTGAACATTACTATGTAATAAAAAAACAAAATTTCTCCATCACTGTCAGCTTGAACGAGTAAACTCCAGATTACTTAAAGGGTAATTCGGTTCTCATCGTCTTTTATTTTTTCAAGGAAGGTTTAAATATGGAATTGGAATAGCGTGCAATTTCTTTCTCAAAACTGTGTGTGGCGCTTCTCTAGTAGAATATATAAACGTAATTCTCGATACAATTTGAGTTCTTGTATAATAAACTGTACCCAGTCACGCGTTGCGCTGTCTGCGAAAAGATAAAGATAAAGAAAAACTAGACGTAGCTAACAAGTTCGTTTGTATTTTAAGTACATTCGATAGTGTTACTATATGTAAGTGTGGATGCGAATACATCGTTGTGCCATTTTTAATGATCCAGTATTATCCAGTATTATCCAGTAGTATACCAGTAGTATCCAGTTTTATTATTTTTTATACCTATAAAGATAAAATTATTCAAACTGGTATTGAAAGTACCTATATTCTATATATGTACCTATGTATGTAAGTACAGGTACTAGCTATATCCTGCAATTTCACTCGCGTAAGTTTAAAGTAACTTTTTTCTTAGATCATCATGTCCTAGGTGCTAACCCAGCTAATAATCTACCTTTGTGCCAAATTCGACAAACAGATTAAATGGTCATATATTTTTTTCGTGTAAGTGGAAGTGTGAAAACGATCATCACAAAACGAACAAAATTAAAAAAAAAAGTGACAGTTCTCAATCCGTCTCGCGCGTTGCCAGCTTACGGTAAATATAAAGTAATATATGTCTAATATCGATTGCTGAATTCCTATCAGGATCAGTTGTATCAATAAAACGAAAATGGAAGTGAACCTCATAACTTTTATCGTCTTACCGTAATCAAGTCGCTACTTAGAGGTCCTCTGTGGCTTGTTTTCCTCAATTTGCCCATTTACTTCCCTTTAACTTGTTAAGGTATTAAATGAAAAGAATACATAAAAGAATACTTAGCGGTGACAGAAATAAAAAATATAAAATGCATTGTGGAAATGTCACCCCGACTTAACGTAAATAAAATCATATTAGGAGCATGAAAAAGTTTCTTTAGAATTTCTAAGGAAACCGGGAAAATGTACTGCATGCTTTTGGGATTATTTTATGAAAAATAGTTATAGTTTAATTAACAGTTATAGTCGTACCATGTATCATTAAATTAGTAACTTGACATAACAACATTGAATGGACCCTTTTATTTTTCGATTGGATCGCTCAGTGAGCTGATGAACGGGCCATAATAATTGTAGAAAATATATGTTTACTTTTATCTGTGTTATATTTGATAAAAAGACAGCGCACTGGCAGGCTATATTTTCAAATTTGGAATACGGATTTCTGCGTGATCACGGTAATAATATAATATTACCGAGACTAACATATTTTGTTTCGTTTTATAGTTTTTTCTTTGATTATTGGTTTTTTTTCATCATATAGAATTGATGTTTAATGCTTGTAAGTTTGTATGTATATATTCTCACTGCGACAAACTACATTATATAATCAACTGCGAGCTTTATTCTGTCCCATCCTAAGTCCAGCAAGTACCTACATATTTCAGGATTTATGCGGAATGATAGATGAATAGTCCGTCATAGCCCTTGAAAGAGATCAGAGCCGGATCAGACGCGCCGTGAGCTCGCATTTGTATGCTTGAGGATTTACACAGTTTATCTGCGCTCCCTTTGTGTCTTGTTTAGCTTTCTGCAGAGCCTTCAGGATACACAAGCCATTTGGACGGGACAAACTGACGCGCCAATCTATCTCGTTTTGATATGAGAGATCTTAGAAGGATTACCTTTATTGGGGAACCGCTCATTCCGTAAACGATGAATGTTGGCATAGACCGGTACGTGTGGATCACAATTTTATCCGCGCTATTTGAAATTGGTTCATGTAATAGCAATCTCAACGTAAATAAACGTATATAATATATAAAAAGGATATATATATATCATTATATATTTTGTAAATTCTACTGATGAATGTGGACGAAGCGAAAGAGGTATGTGAGTCTAGAGAGAACTGGCGGTCTATACACTCTGCCTACCCCGTTAGGGACTCGGCGTGATGATATGATGATGATGATACTGTATATTCCTTTTTTACGGTTCCGTAGTAAACTACGAACCCTTATAGTTTCGCCTTGTCTGTCTGTCTGTCGGTCGGTAGGCTAGCTGAGAGACGCTTGGCACTACACAGCTGTAATGGTTTGGTATGGTAGTACATACCTATGTATTAAAAGCGTGGAAAAAGTTATACAATAAAATCAATCATTAATTCCACAAATATTGAAACAAATTATTTATTTTTCGCCATTCCTGTTGTGTGGCGTACCGTTAGATAGCTTAATAAATAATAGTAGGGTATGTTAAAAACTGTTTTTGATATAAGGTTCCGTATATCATATGATATCATCACGCCGAGTTCCTGACGAGATAGGCAGAGAGTATAGAGCGCCTGTTCTCTTTAGACTTACATACATTTAGGTTTCCATTTACTATCATTTCAGATTAATCACTGAACTAGGTAAGAAAACTCATGTGTACAGTTGGAATTCGAACTTGTGTTGTAGGCGACCATTAGAACCTCGCCTCCTCGGCTTTAGCAGTCAACCCACTTAACCGTCTTCAGTAATATGAGATATGCTTGACGTTTAAACTCGTCTGTAAGGAGTATTACTGTAGTGCTGAGTGTATTGCTTTATTTGCGGGGGGTAGTATAGTGGCTTTAAGTGTAACTAGCGGTCCGTCCCGACTCCGCACTGATGGACATAAGATTATTTTATAAAAGAAAATATAGCTTATGTCATTCAGGGTGAATGTAGCTTTTTAATGGTGAAAGAATTTTTCAAATCGGTCCTGTAGTTTCGGAGCCCAATACAAAAATACTTACTTACAAATCTGTCCTCTTTATGATATTTGTATAAATTACATCGACGATTAGCGTTTAAGGGCACGAGCTACGATCACAGGCCATTCCTTGACTGTGCGCTAGATTTCACAAGTATCGTTCTGTTTAATGGCAATGAACCGCAGTAGATATTAACAGAATCGCTTGCAATTATCTTATATCCAATTCGCTAGGCTATATTGTTGATGGTCTAGAAGGCACAACTCGGGCTGCGCAACTTAAGCTCACAAGTTCGATTCCTGCTTGGGTCGGATATTTTATGACCACAAATTACTTAATAATTTCATAAATTAATTATAATTTTTTTATACGTCAAGAGTGGCAAACAAGCATACGGTATATACATATCTGATGGGAAACGGTTACCGCAGCCTATTTACGCTCACGATACTGAAGTATCACTTGCGTGTTGCCACTCGGTGTTCGGAGAGTTATAGTGTGTTCGCAGCATAATGGGTTTAATCCCTCTGCTTCCAACACAATGTAACAATCCTCCCCCCTCCCCAAGGAGTTCATTACTGGAAACCTTATTCACCGCGTAGGAACACAACAAAAAAAAAATGTGTTATTTGGCTACGGACTTCTATAAGGTGGAGGTCCTGCCCCAGTCGGGCAGCTCCGAATTCGAACGGGAAACCCGTTATGTCCTACCTCTCTTGAATACTACTACTTTACTACTCCTACTAATACTATATTATATAAGAAAACTAAAGATTACAAAATAGAGGGCATACATACATACATATCATCACGCCGAGTCCCTAACGGGATAGGCAGAGATTATAGAGCGCCAGTTCTCACTAGACCCTTCTGGAAAATACACTCAGATATTTTAGTTTATAAGTAGTTAAGTGACTTCAGTACCGATTGAGTTTATAACCTGTAATAGTAGCTGTAAGAACACGAAAATAAATATATAAAGAACAGTTGAAACTAACTACTTACAGATAAAATATTTGTCCCAAATCGGTATCCCGAGGTAACGTGCCAAGAAGACTAGCAGCATTGCCACGCTGGATAGCAATGCTGATTCTCTGAGCGAGATATGTTCCAGCCCGCCTGTCACGAGAGGTCTCGACTAGACGGCGCGAGACGAATATATAAATACACAAGGCCCTATTAGGTACAGATCTTGCTAGCCCCGGGCTAAGTCCTAAACGCATAATCCACAGTTGACGGAATTCCTAACAGGGCCTAACATCCACTAGACGTAATCGAACAATGTCCCCGGCATTTCTCAAGCACAACCGAATATCAAGTTAGTTCCCGAGGGAATTAATAACATAACCTCATTTTCCGTTCCCATTGCCCTCCAGACCATGTCATTGTGAAAATATATATATATGTACGTATAACTAAGCCGTTTTGAAAACTTCAATAACAATCCGATCAAAATTCTCGTCATAATTTTGAATGTTTATACTTAAAAAAGTGCTCAGCTCTGTTCAAAAGTGGTTCGACCCACTTTCGCATTGTATATATATTTCGTCAATCTATATTCAATCATACTTTCTACATGTCCAATTCAGTGTAGCATGCTTTTCTTCACAACAAGAGTGCCTATATTCAAATGCTTTTAATTGCGCGTCTGGCAGATTTGTACGTATTTAGTAATGCAATTTTGATCTTACTGTAAATTTTTAAGTGAATGTGGTCTCTATCTACCTATACATATGTTACTTACATACCACCACCACTTACATACCACTACTATTACCATTTACATAGTAGAAATTTATTATCATTACTAAAAATAACTTACAACTAGATGTTAAATATAAGTTGAATGCCACTACATTTACAAGCGGCGACAGCATTGAAACATATCGGTGAGTAGGGAAAGTATTGTTACATTAGTATCAAATAATTATAAATACCTGGGACAATTCCACACAAATTGACGTAGTCCCAAATTAAGCGAAGCTTGTGTTATGGTAACTAGACAACGATATATATACTTATATAGATATTTAGGACATCCAAGACTAAGGTACAAATACTCGTATTCATCATACAAATATCTGCCCTCAGCGGGATTCGAACCCGCGACCTCAAGTTTCGCAGTCAGGAGCTCTAACCACTAGACCAGTCGGTCGTCAAATGAAGTATTTGTATGTAAAATATTACTGTATACAGGTGTTGGTAAGTTTAAATAAATATATTTCGTTGTGGCTACTAGCTCCGCAAGTTGTGGCGACCGCCGCTGCTCCGTTGAGCGATGCACTGAGGTATATGCGTCTTTCATTACCTTCCTTTGATACAGTTTAACGTCTAACTTTTCACCAAAGCTTTTCACGTCGTATTAAGAAACATCTAATGAGATCTATTGGGAAGTTTATCTCTTGGTTGGTTTCCAAAGTCCGATAGGGTCTTTTGAAATGTAATGAATTTCCACCTTTTTAATAAGAACTCTATTGTTCGCTGCAAAGGTACGTGACTTTTATGCGCTGGAAAGTATTACAAATCTAAAAAGAATACTATGTAGCAAATATCGAAAATCATTTTAAAGAGATTAAAGCCCCTATCGCAATATCATACAGTTTACGGATAGCGAAGCCATAATGGATGTCCGACCGCCCCATTATCATGGCAGACACACTTTAATATTTGTTGATTGCTTTAAAATATCTTATACTTGAGAAAATCTTATAGAGCGACGAGTAATATGTCACGTTGACACCTAAATATATCTATACACCTCTGCCTACCCGTTGTGTGAGACTCTTGTGAGAGAGCGTCAAGATATATACATACCTATATATCGATCACGTTCAAAATAGTCCACGTACTGCTAAGTTGCGCAAACAAAGAAACAAGTTTGGTATAACCTCGGCGGCGCGACACCGCGACGTCGACGGAACGAAATATTTTATCCAACTAGTTAGAAAGAAAACTAGTGGAGAAAATAGCAATTTGAATAGATAAGCACGCTTTACTTTGTAGCTAGAGTCGAGGGCAACAAAATAGTGAAGTTTTGTGAATGTCTAGAGCACGTTTAGTGACAAATACGTCGGTTTTCGTCTGGGTACGTGCTTGGAATGTGCACGGTACCCATATGCCAAACCCAACACGAATCACTATATTTTCATAAAGAGTGATTTATTACGCTCGCACCAGCCATCAGCAAAGCGATTGAATACGAATATCAATGATCTATCACCCAATGCACACTTTTTTATTCACTCATACCGATAACTGTGAGATTAAAAGATTGATAATTGTGAATTATAGAACGCCGTTCATCTACGCTAATTATAATAATAATAATTTATTGTGCATAAAATTACTTATATGATATGCACATATAAAACAAATTAGTTAATCCACAGGCATGCTAAGAATAACAGGCACAGAAATTATACTCTTATTTTTTTTATTTTTTTTTACCTGGGACAATTCCACACAAATTGACCTAGTCCCAAATTAAGCAAAGCTTGTGTTATGGTAACTAGACAACGATATATTTACTTATATAGATATATATATATATACTTAAATACATAGGACATCCAAGACTAAGGTACAAATATTCGTGTTCATCACACAAATATCTGCCCTCAGCGGGATTCGAACCCGCGACCTCAAGTTTCGCAGTCAGGAGCTCTAACCACTAGACCAGACGGTCGTCTTAATTATATTAGAGTACACATATTTTAAACTTATACACTCAGCTTAGTATCGGAGTAGGTAGTAAGCAAATTATATTAACATATCAAGCATAGTTGAGTAGCAAATGGCACCTAAGCTAGGATACCCTGTGTAATAGGCACCATAAAACACCACTAATATTATAAAGAGGTAAACATTGTAATTTTGTGATTTTATTTGTAAGAAGTAATCCTTTGAACTACAGCACCATCATCATCATATCCTCACGCCTTTCCACGAGGGTCCCCGAAGGGGTAGGCAGAGGTGTATAGGTAGTACACACCCTCTTTCCGCCAGAGGTATATTTTAGATGCCAACGTGACAGATGGCGTGTCCAGCGCCGTATAGTCATACGCCTTTGAATTTCTTCTCAAATGTATGTAGAATTCCTCTCGATGTTTTCCTTCATAGTCAAGCTCGTTGTGTCTAACCACTGTACTTAAGTTAAGAAAAGCTCATTGGTACAGTCGGGATTTGAACTTGCAACCTTTGTGTTGCAGACAACAAGTCGACAACTGGGCCACCACGGCTTCGAATTACTATTATAAAGTTCCATTACTAAACTGTGACGCAGTACTATATATATACATACATATATACATTAAAACAATGATTTCTTATACATATGTAACATTTATATAATATAATATATCCTCACGCCTTCCCACAAGGGTCCCCGAAAGGGTAGGCAGAGGTGTATAGGTAATACCCACACACCCACTTTCCGCCAGAGGTATATTAGGTGCCAACGTGACAGATGGCGAGTCCATCGCCGTTACTCAAGCACGGCTATACATACGCCTTTGAATTTCTTCTCAGACGTATGCAGGTTTCCTCTCGATGTTTTCCTTCACCGTAAAGCTCGTGGTGTGACTAATCATGTAACATTTAACAATATTTATTAATAAAAATGCAAATCTTACTACCCCTAATGTGTACCCCGCGGGTATCTTACACAAAATGACAACTTAAATTATTCTAGGGATCCTCAGGCAATATTATTGTAAATGAAATCCCGGTTAGACCTAACCTTAATCCCTTTGTGTAATAACATATACTATTAAACCATAGTTAACGCTTGGTCGTTAACTTATGCTTTGTAATAATAAGGTTATATCCAAGTATTGTGGGAGAGTATGGAAGACTATTTTTTTAAATCAAATACTGCTAACCTCTTTGAAATATTACAAAATAGAGGAGGAGTTATAAACCTTATTCATAATTTAAGTACAGTCTATTACACCAGGAGCTTTACAGTGAAGGTGAGGTAAAGTAATTTGAGGTAAGCATAGGTCTAAGGAGGTAGAAAACAAATGCGTGTGTGCCTTTGGAACGGCAATGGACGTCACGTTGACGTTTATATATCCGGCATCTTTTACTAGACTCTTGTAAGTTAGTGAAAAGATAAAAGGAAGCAATATAGGATAAGACTACCCTTTTCATCAAAGGTACGTTAATGGAACCTTACACTATTTCTTCCTCATTAATACCTACCGCCGACACTGTCTATATAACATGCTTTACTATGTACATTGTCCATGATGATTCGGTCAGGGAATATTACAGTAATTTCTTCGTGTAATTTCCCTTGCGAGATAAGAATGAGGGCAAATATTATAGGGAATGTCGCGTATATGACATAGAAGTGACGCGAAAGAATGAAATGTCTACCAGTGCAGGACGGAAAGGTTTTCAAACAGCTCATGTGCGTCACACGAATAATGAAATCTGTCAAACAAGTAAACACAATTTTGCTATAAATAAACAGATAGCAAGCCGGTTATCTCCAAGGATCGCGGTCACTGAAGCCGAAAGAATTTTTTTTTCCTCGTCGAATGCTCACAGAGTACGTGTGACACTGGCATTCGAACGCGAATAACGCCACGATCCCTAGAAAGGCGACTCTAGATCACTCTCGGGTTATTGAAATCCCTTTGTGTACGCAACAATAGACATGCCTACATTCAGATTATGTAAATTAAGGCTCGAGTTGATGGAAAATGTAGTAGGTGGTCCAACCGATGTGATAAAACGGGATTCAATAGAGGCTGACGAAAGCTACATCACAAACAGGAATATCGATGGAACACGTTAAGTCGGTAATACCCTTGTTAACAAAAAAAAATCGTATCGATGGAAAAGGGAAAGCATTGTCAACATTCCCATTTGTAAGCAATAATATGTTATATTTTGACAACGAAAAGGTATACAGGGATAACGATAAAAACTCCACAACAACGGAAAATAAAAACACGCCAAACCAAATGCTGTTTGATACATTTGAAATGATAACGCGGTTCGAGTTAAGTAATCACCTGGGAAAAACAAGATTGTAGGTAGTAACCTGCTAATAAGGTTTTCTAAACTTAGAAATAATTTATCACACGACGATTATAACGGTGAAGGAAAAAATCACCGGGAAATCTGCTTAAATTTCACAAGAAATCAGAAGTCGTATGTATGTACAGTCGTTCCTTATTAGGTGTCATAGACTCGCCATCTGTCACGTTGACAACTAAATATATCGCCAGCGACAAGATATAAATTTTTTCGAACTAGTACAGTCGTTTACACCTCTGACCATACCATGAATGAACGAAACCTGCAATGTAAGACTAGCTCTGCCCCGTGATATCACTCACGTTAAATTTAATTATCTATAGTAATATTATAAATGCTACGAGATTTTTAGTATACTTACGGGATTATTAGTAGCCTTTATCCAACTCCAGATTATAGTCTATCTCTGTGGTAAATTTTATATAATTCTGTACCAAATGTGTACCATTCGTTATCGAATGTGTATCAAATATTCATACAAACTTTTACATTAATAATCTTAACATAGATATAAATTTCCGCACAATTCCTATCAACTGTTGAAAAACTACTAGCGTGCGGGATTTATCACTGCCGCAACGGTGTGTGATTTCTGCTGAATGCAGTTTACCGAGAACTCAAAACAATTGCCTCCTTTATACTTGTACGAACTATCGTTATTATACCTACGTATATATACATTATGTATATATACATTTTGATTTTGATTTTGATTTATAAAGACAAAATGACCAACAAACGACTAAAGTAAAATAGCTAAAGCAGATTTTTTTAATTATTTTACTAACAAGATGATTTTAAAAATTCGCTTCGATGCTGCGCCATGACTAGCTAAAGTGACCTTACAAAAATGTCGCAATACGTAGTAATTTTTTTTTTTACACAAGAGTGGCAAACAAGCATACGGCCAACCTGATGGGGAGCGCGTTTCGTAGCCTAATACGCGCACGATTCTGAAATATCACTTGCGCGCTGCCACTCTATGTTCGGAGAGTTATACTGTGTTGGCAACATAATGGGACTCATTGCTGCTACAACAATATAACAATCCTCCCCCTCTTCCAGGAGTACGAAACAGGGGCAGGTCGCTAGTTGTAATACCTAATTAAATCAAGTGATGTGTATGTGTCGGACCGCTATCCGCGCTTCGCTGCGAGCCAAGCAGCTGTACATCTGCAAACTTATCTAATTACCGCAAATAGCTCGCGACTTGGCTCTCCTTAAGACCAACTTCCTTCTAACTTTCTTAATACTTACGCACTAATATTACCAGTTTGACTCTCCCTCATATATATTTGAAGAAGTTAACTAAGTCATGAGCCGTGGTGGACGAGTGGTTCGGGTAGTTGCCTGCAACGTAAAGATTGCAAGTTCGAATCTTGAGTTTTCTTGAACTAAGTAGAGTGATTAATCACGCAGCGAACTTTACTAAGGAAAACACCGGCAGGACCTGCATACATTTGAGAAGAATTTCAAAGTCAAAAGTATCGTTTGGAGAAAAGGCAATTGAATCATCTGCCACGGATTCTTCTATAACTAAATAGTAGGTATACATTTGTTTTGCTATCAAAAGTATTTAGACACTGATCATTCATCATGTCTAGTGATCCAGTGGTCTTGGAGTTCGAAATTTTTCTATTACTTTGAAAGTATGTTAACAATGTGACCCGCCTGATGGTAAGCGGTTGCCACTGATATTCTTCTTGAAGAACCCCGCTGGGGGCGTTTGTTTATAGTATATATACGAATTTTAAGTGCTTAAGTATATACCTACATATATAAGTATGTATATATAAGTACATATGCATAATTTATTGGTACTCTGAATACAAGCTTTAGGCTTTAGGATGGATTCGTACATTATAAAACAAGTGGGATTTTCTGAAAAAGATTGTCATATTTCGTGAAACTTTCATTAAGCTTCATGCAATATCACTCGGAGTTATAACATTGGTATGACAGTATGAAATACTAAAGCTCAAGTTGCAACGCAATCATTTATACGGGAAGTCAAATTTTTCATTACTCGCAATGAAAACAATACGTAGACAGATGAAATGATGTCCTCTGCTCTCGGAGCAGTACGCAGGTCATAACAATGGTTACTATCTTCGTGTACCTAGCTTACTGCGTTTATTATTATTCAAGTTTGAATGTAAAGTATGTTTTATAAATCCTTATTTTTAGAGATATCATAAAGATTCTCGTTCCTCCCCACAAGGGTCCCCGAAGGGGTAGGCAGAGGTGTATAAG
>JACCPG010003085.1:0-21617 GCA_016069955.1 Drepana arcuata | reverse complement strand
AGCCGTGGTGGCCGAGTGGTTCGAGCAGTTGCCTGCGACGCAAAGGTCGCAAGTTCGAATCCCGACTGTACCAATGAGTTTTTTCTAAACTTAAGTACAGTGATTAGTCACACCACGAGCTTTACGGTGAAGGAAAACATCGAGAGGAAACCTGCATACGTCTGAGAAGAAATTCAAAAGGCGTATGTATAGTCGTGTTGAGTAACGGCGATGGACTCGCCATCTGTCACGTTGGCACCTAATATACCTCTGGCGGAAAGTGGGTGTGTGGGTATTACCTATACCTACCAATAATACAATTTTTACGCGGGTGAAATCGTAGGGCACAGTTAGTAAACTGTAGTATATAATTAATCAATATGTAGAGTAGAGTATACATACATACATACATATCATCACGCCAAGCCCCTAACGGGGTAGGCAGAGAGTATAGAGCGCCAGTTCTCTCTAGAATTACACACCTCTTTCGCTTCGTCCACATTCATCAGTCTCTTCATACATGCTCGTCGGTTTCGAGTACTCTTAACATTCCCGTCCTTGAGCGTCCGATCGATTTCATCCAGGTAGTTGGAACGTGGCCTTCCTCGGCCTCTTCTTGCACACACTTTTGCTTTGTACATCTGTTTCGTCAATCTTTCTTCACTCATCCTTTCTATGTGTCCAACCAAACCAACGTAACATGCCTTTCTTCATCTTTACAATCACGCCTTCATTCATGCCAGTTGATTTGCGAGAGTATAAATATTGATTAAACAATAAATATCCCAAATCCCTGATGTATGGATTACCGCTTACCCCTGGGAAGTTCGATTCTACTTGGTTCAGTATATTCTACATATATTAATGTATGAAGTTTATACGGTGGAGGTTGGTACATACGGGCGATTAGTTAATATATTGAGGGCATTGATAAGATATATTTTATTGTGTTTAAACAAACATCGCTTATAGTACGGTACGATTGTATATTACTTCCATAGTATATAGTTGTATGTACTGCGCTCTACCCTCACTGCCTACCCCGTGAGGGAGGTGAGATGGGTGATAGGCAACCTTAATATATAAAAGTTCATCGCCGTTTCTCAAGCACGACTTTGCATAAATCCTTTAATTTCATCTCAAAAGTCTGCAGAATTCTCTTGATGTTTCCCTTCACCATGAACCTCATGGTGTGACTAATCGCTGTACTTAAGTTCAGAAAAACTCATTGGTACAGTCGGGGTTCGAACTTTCAATGTTTGTGTTGCAGGCGACTACTCGAACTACTCGGCCTCCACAGCTTTTGATAACTTCAGGGATCGGTAAGGCCTATAAGCTACGGTAACCGCTCACCATCAGGTGGCAGATATTTCTTTTCTAATTTAGAGTATATTTATATATTTTTTACTTATTACCGTTCTTTTTGTTCTATATCACTGTTGTTAGTACGGAACCCTAAAACAGCCGGATTAAATAATATATCTTTGCGTCGAGTCGTCCGCATCAGTCGACTCGGAGCAAATTTATTTGCATTTTTTAATGTAGGTGTAAGTAGTTATAAAATGATATTATAAGAATTTATCAGGTGAAGTGGCCGTGAGCCAAAATATTTCATTGGATGTTACATAAGTAACAGCGTCAAAACTGTTCTTACGAAAACTGACCAGTGAAATGCTTGTTAACAGAAAATAAATAATATAATATACCCTCACGCCTTCCCACAAGGGTCCCCGAAGGGGTAGGCGGATAGTGTAGGTAGGGTGTATAGGTAATACCCACACACCCACTTTCCGCCAGAGGTATATTAGGTGCCGACGTGACAGATGGCGAGTCCATCGCCGTTACTCAAGCACGACTATACATACGCCTTTGAATTTCTTCTCAGACGTATGCAGGTTTCCTCTCGATGTTTCCTTCACCGTAAAGCTCGTGGTGTGACTAATCACTGTACTTAAGTTCAGAAAAAACTCATTGGTACAGTCGGGATTCGAACTTGCGACCTTTGCGTCGCAGGCAACTGCTCGAACCACTCGGCCACTACGGCTTAACAGAAAAACTATGTAATATTTTAGTACGTACGCATTATTATGAGGAGAGACAGAGAGAGTATAGTTATCGCTAGATTTACAGATCTCATTATACAAATGGTCCGCTAGGTCAGATTTCACGCGTTAGCAAACGGCCACTGACGACCGTCTGGTCTAGTGGTTAGAGCTCCTGACTGCGAAACTTGAGGTCGCGGGTTCGAATCCCGCTGAGGGCAGATATTTGTGTGATGAACACGGATATTTGTACCTTAGTCTTGGATGTCCTATGTATTTAAATATATATCTATCTATATAAGTAAATATATCGTTGTCTAGTTACCATAACACAAGCTTTGCTTAATTTGGGACTAGGTCAATTTGTGTGGAATTGTCCCAGGTATTTATTTTATTTACTAAAGGGATTTTAAAAGTTCAATTGTTTTTCAATTGAACCTTCCTTACATTACCTTAAACCTTAACCTAAAAATAAAATATGAGAACCATCCACACGTATTGACCTAGGTCCCTTAACTAGACTAAGCTTTCACTATGGAAACTAAACCACGATGTATACGGTATATTAATATGGATATTATTTGTTCGGGAGGATGTTTGCTAAAAACTCAAACTTTTACGCAGAAACCACTGAGCGAAATTTGATAAAATTTTACACAGAGATTATTATTAGCGAAAGAGGTATGTAAGTCTAGAGAGAACTGGCGCTCTTTACTCTCTGCCTACCCCGTTTGGGACTTGGCGTGATGATATGTGTGTATGTAGATAGATTATTACTGAAAAAATATATTCCAACATTCTTTTTCTCAGGTGAAACCGTAGGGCGCAGAATGTTATTTAATAATTTAGAGTAAAAAATTTATGATAAAAATAGCATATACAAACCTGTGTTAAATTTGTAACCTGACACGGATGAGAACCAAGGATTTCTTGTTCAAAGCACATAATTATTATGAAAAACGCCAGTAGGTACGCACCACTATGAATTCATATTCATGATGCAAAACCAGTTTGCACTGGATCTCTCCAATCACATAATTTAAAGTTGATACTAGTTTAACTGCAGAGTTTATATATTCCATCCCTACAGGATTCCCGAAGCGAAGGTGAATACTTAGGTGACAGATGACAAGACTGTCGCCGTCGTTTAGACAGAAATACAGATAACGTCTTTAGTTCACAAATGTTTAAGTACGATGTTCTTCTCTATATGTAATAAAATAACATATTAAAATTCTATAAATATTCAGAGTTTTATAAATATTCCAGTTAGCAAGATCAATTTAAAAAGATAAAGTCAAAGTGTTAAAAAGACTATAAAATGTATCTGCTACCTACCTCGTTGGGGAATCGGCATAATGATATGTATGTATGTATCTTAGTATGGAAATACTTTTTGCTATATGAAAAGATTGCATGTTATTTCTAAATAGTGTTATACATGATAATATTATATACATGTTTATTCTCTCCAAAGAACATAAATGAGGAATCAAAATGTTATAAACCAAACGTTCCAACTACTTGGATCAAATAGACCGGACTCTCAAGGACGGGAACGTTAAGAGTACTCGAAACCGACGAGCATGTATGAAGAGACTGATGAATGTGGACGAAGAGAAAGAGGTATGTAAGTCTAGAGAGAACTGGCGCTCTATACTCACTACCTACCGCGTTGGCGTGATGATATGTTTGTATGTATAAACCAGGTAATGAGATATACTAGGGTACCAATTCATCTCATTCATACAGAAGTTGTCAGTTACACCCATATACAGGACACCTACTTGCATAAGTATGTTAACATGGTAACTATATTAATTCACATGTATATCACATCACGCAGACTCACTCATGGCGTAGACAGAGAGAGAGTAGAGTGTCAGTTCTCTCTAGACTTACAAATCTCTTTTGCTTCATCTACATTAAAGACTATTCCATATTTAGTTACACATATATACATACAGATATTTACTACAAAAATAAGTTTCAATATTTTTAAGGACTTATAAGCCATGAAGATATCTAGAAGTATATTTATAAGCAGGCACTAAGTTACATATCTGTAAAAAAAAAGATTTTTAATTGGCTGGTTAATCTATGCAAATAAATAAAATTGGAGTGTCTGTTTGTAACATTAAAATAACAGATTTTTACGTATATCAAAAATTTTCTTTAATTTTGTTCTGTCTGTTTGTTCCGGCTTATCTCTAAATGGCTGGTCTGAATTGGGCGAACTGAACTGACCGACTGAACCAAACCGGCTGGTTTTGACGGGGCTTTCACTTGCAGATAGCTGATGTAAAAAGGAGTAACTTGGGTCATTTCTTTTTTGTTACTTTCCATGCGGACAAAGTCATGGGCACAGCTTGTTTAACAATATATAATAATAATATATCCTCACGCCTTCCCACAAGGGTCCCCGAAGGGGTAGGCAGAGGTGTATAGGTAATACCCACACACCCACTTTCCGCCAGAGGTATTAGGTGCCAACGTGACAGATGGCGAGTCCATCGCCGTTACTCGAGCACGACTATACATACGCCTTTGAATTTCTTCTCAGACGTATGCAGGTTTCCCCTCGATGTTTTCCTTCACCGTAAAGCTCGTGGTGTGACTAATCACTGTACTTAAGTTCAGAAAAACTCATTGGTACAGGCGGGATTCGAACTTGCAACCTTTGTGTCGCAGGCAACTGCTCGAACCACTCGGCCACCACGGCTTCAACGGCCACAACAATATAATTCTAGTATTGTAGTAAGTATTGTTTAGCATTGAACAAGTTACAATATTATGTTTGACTGTGTGTATATCAATTGAGAACAATGAGTAGTATAATGCTTTGGTATCATGAAAATATTATTGCATAATGTACCTTTTAGATAATGTGTTATTCATTTGCAGACTAGAACATATGATCCATTATTAATACATAAATACTTCAACAAAAAAGAACAAAATTAATTATATACTTAATAATTGTGTGCATACAATGTTATGAAAATTACTGTCAGTTTTCATTAAACATTGACTTTGAGCTCATAAATAATGTCTCAAAAGGTTATTAAAATAGATTTACTAAAATTATAGGTGCTTTTACTAAATTGTTAGTATTATTTTAAACAATAAATGTGTCAAACAAGCATACAGCTCCCCTGAATTGCACTCACCTTGAGCCCTAGCCCAGAAGCCATACACAGATAAAACAAAAATATAATAAAGTTATTCAAATTATAACTGTATATTTTGCAGGCCAAGTGCTTATATTATACATTAGATGGTTTACAGATTAGTGTGATGCACTGGCAGTCAGCCAACCATCAAACCGAAACTCACTGACGCCTTCAGCAAGACATGGAAACTAGGAAGTGGACAATACTTATCAACCTAATAATTGCTTCACTAATGTCCTACCATTTAGGTACCTTTAATTTATTGAAGGATTTGTGTCCACATCTGGATGGTGGCGTGACGCCTTTTTAATGCATACTAATATATAGCCATTTATAGAAATTTAATTACTGCTAAACCAGTTCAAAAGTTCATCAATCATGCAAGAGTCGTATTTTTTTGCTATTTCTAATCATCTTGAACGGACTAATAATAATATTACGTACGTTATTAATGTTTTAATATGTCTTATCCACTATGTTAGGTGCCACTTTATGATACTTTAAGTTGGTATTACTCATAACAACGCACAAATACAATTTAATGTAAAAAATCGCAGCATACTTTTGTTCAATTAAAAGAATGAATTTACTTACAACCACAGTTCTTTGTATATACTATGACTCCATAACAACACAATCTTCTTGACACACTTAATGAATGTTCGTATACACACTTTTTTATTTACAGGTGTTCCATGAAATATTATACAAAATTATTTATTATTTTTAAGATTACGATTGCTATTGACAGAAAACAACGAAATATGCAAAGACGTGTGGTACGGTTGGATAGATTTACTACACTTTCGATGTTTCCCGGTAGATGGTGTTAACGCCTGCAACTTGAACCATAGACAAGTATTGTTTTCCGTCAGTATGATCGAAGACCGAATTTTGTAAAGTGGATACAATTAAATTTTTGACAGATACAAAAGTACTTGTGTTCAAAAAGTAATTCGTAATTGATTAACAAATTGATTTCCAAATTCAAAGGTGCACTGTTGTGCAAAGTTTTTTAATTTTCATGGGGTGGAAACGTACGTCAACTGACAATATAAAACACAAATGCCTTTCAGATGGGATAGAATTTTTAGCTTGTATTATGTGCACTAAAATCATTGTATAGTATAGTTTGTCATTACTTCATGCTATTCTGCAGTTGACATTCACTCAGATTACAAGATATATTATTTTATCAATTTTATTGGAGCTGAACCTGTTAATTCAGCACCAAAATATATTACATTCCAGGTGAATTCTTGTTTAGCAGCACCACGCATGACAAAATATCATATTATATATGTAATTAATTACATATTATACAGATTATACAATGTAAATTACTTTTGGTGTGGTGCCTTTAATAAATATTGTTCTGTTCTTCTTATGTTAGATTGCTCCTTTATATCGTACTCTTAATAGTAAATCATCACAAATTTTTGAGTATGCACGTTTATGACTCACACGATAAAAATTTTTTGTTACCATTAAATTGATAAAAGTCATTATTTATACACCTTATAAAAATCTATAATAAATACATACAGAATATTGCCAATTTTCATTCACACATTGGGTCTTTCATAATGATGAAAGTTTTTAGTTGTCATTTCTAATGCGACATCTAGCGGAGTGTTATAAAACGCCACAGACACTGTCTATCCTTTTCGCACTCAAGCGGCTTAGTGCGGCCGAACGGTTCAATGACTTTGGCGACCGTTTCTATTTTCTCTCTGGTTTTGTCGTCGGGTTGGCCTGCAGGGAAGGAGGTCTTTGTTTGCGTTTAACGTTCATCACGCACGGTATTATCTCCGGCCGCGACTCCATCAAAACGTTACCGAGACGGAATGTGCCCGCATAAGTGGAAGCGTGGGTTTCGCTCCTCCCGGTTGATGTAAAATGTCGTGTAGTGTGCCAGAGTGGCGCCTTCGTCGAGTGCAAGTGCAGTGAGGTGCAGTGGTGGTGTGTGCGAAGTAGCGTGGGTCGGTTCGGCCACGGCGAGCGAGGTGCGCGGACACGGAGGTGGCGGCGGCCGCGCGGCCATGACCGGCGACATGCCTCTAGGGAGCGCGCACGCGTTTGGGCGCGCGTTGCTCCGGGACGGGGCGCTGCCGCCGCTGGAGCCAGGCCCGCCTGCGCCTCCGGCCGCTAACGCGCAGCCTCCCGACAAGCGGCCACCGGCTGCTGCCGCTAGCCCTGAGCAAGTCATGAAGCTCTACATGAATAAACTCACCCCCTACGAACACCGCGAGATATTCGACTACCCCCAAGTGTACTTTATAGGCGCGAACGCTAAGAAACGGCCCGGGCTCGTCGGGTTCCCGAACAATTGCGAATATGACAACGAGCAGGGCTCCTACATTCACATCCCCCACGACCACATAGCGTACAGATACGAGGTTTTAAAGGTGATAGGCAAAGGTAGCTTCGGTCAGGTGGTGAAGGCGTACGACCACAAGAAGCGCGAGAACGTCGCCCTCAAGATGGTACGCAACGAGAAGCGGTTCCATCGACAGGCTCAGGAGGAGATCCGCATACTGGAGCACCTGCGCGAGCAAGACAAGGACAACACCATGAACGTCATACATATGTTCGACTCGTTTACGTTCAGGAACCATACGTGCATCACGTTCGAGCTGCTCTCGATCAACCTGTACGAGCTGATCAAGAAGAACAAGTTCCAGGGATTCTCTCTGCAGCTGGTCCGCAAGTTTTCGCACAGCCTGCTGCAGTGTCTCCACGCGCTCAACAAGAACCGCATCATCCACTGTGACATGAAGCCTGAGAACGTGCTGCTCAAGCAACAAGGCCGCTCCGGAATCAAGGTCAGTCACTCTTTGACAACCACCAAATGTAATAGGAACTTTGTATTCATCAAATAGTCGATTCGAAGTCCCTTTTTAACCTACACGGGTTGTGTTTCGTAACTGTATAATGAGCAACATTCCCGCATAAACAAATGACAGAATCCTAATGCCTCTGAATCCATCATCAGTTTACATACATTATTTTATGGTTTAAGTGGTAAAAAGTACGTTAGTTAGTATGGTTTAGAGTACACATTGCAGTATTATGAGTACATTAGGCATATAAGAACAACACTCTCCTAACACCTGTTCAAACGCGCATTCATCGGATAAAATCAATAAGCAGAGGCTACTGTTTAACATTTTTCGTAAACAGATGCTGCTGTGTGCGTGCCGCCTAATCAGCTGACCACACCCGGCTCTAACCCTCGGGCGTTTGATTAGATGAATCTCACATATTAAATATAAACTCTCTCTTAAATTCGTGAGTCTAACTCTTTTTGGTGTAACTGATGAGCTCCCTCCATTTACGATTTCAACAGTTACGTTGGTTGGGAGTGTTTTCGGTAGTTACTACTTGCTTTCTGTACCGTGGTACAAATATTAGGGTGCTGTCACTTGGTATAAGCCCTTCCAGATTCATCGTTATTATACATGGTATAATTTATTCGGAGAATGCAATCCGGACCCTGATAACAAAAGAGAAATTATTATTACCGACATAATTTCGCCGCGAACTAGGTTCATATCTCTCGATAAATGTTATCTGCGGTCCGGTGTCGAGTCGCTCACCCGAACGAACCATCGCGTTCTATTTTAAAACCTCCCGATACATTCAGTAACTCGGTCTCTCGCCATGTGATGTTGGACGTGGTTATTTACGTCAATACACATCCGCATGTATAAAACTCCAAAACATCGTTTGCTAATTTATTTCACCATCGCTACTGAAGCGGTCCAAGGAAATGGTTTTCAGTAAAAACTCGTGAAACTCCAACCGTTCACTTCAGTTAACAAAAACCGGTGACCTACAAGGTGGCTGTATTACCAATGCTACCGTGCTTAAACTAACACGATACTTGAAAACTTATTTACTATGATATTTCGTAAAGCAAACACAAACCTTTTTCTTCCCTTTCTTAATATTATAAAAAAGTCTCCATTCTTAATTTTATAGGTTTATGTTAACATAAGAGTCATTGTTATTGAAGCGCGCTCCAAATAATTGCAAAGCTTGGAAAGTTTTCTAATCTTATCTTGTCTAGGTAAATTGCATTTGGATCCAGTAATGTCCGGTACAGACTTAGGAGATGCTGTACACACAACTTAGGAATCAGAATGTCCAATGAGCACCACCTCGATGAACAGGTTGGCAAAGCGCTAGTGAATCGAATAATGCCTCTGGTGCATTAACTCAATGGTTTGACAGCTTGGCAGTAGAGTTGATATTTGCGGCATAAACACGAGTACTTCCACTTTCTTGAATTTGTTTAAATCTTAACATAACTTGGTGAATGGGGTAAGCAGACTTCCTCACGGATTAAGGTGAGAAGAGTGCCAGTCTCCTTTGACTTATTTAGAAATTGGAAAGATTTTGTTCAAAGTGTAAAGTAACGATTTATCACTAAGCGAGCCGGCGCTCGTTTGCCTAATGTACTTACATAAATAACCAATGTAAATAAGGAATATTATTTTTTAAACAGCCAGCTAAAAATGTGCAAGCCAGTGTATTATCATATTCATTCAGGCAGTTTTATTTTACACTGAAATAAGTACTTAAGTGTAATGCTATATATCTGGGTCATTAGGTATTCGATCCAAATGACGCAAACGAACGTAACATCACTTGGATATGTGTAGGCAAATGTGAGCTTTTGTCCAATTATTGCCGGCCTTAAGCAGGCAGGATGCATGTTGGTAAGTATGATTGTGTAGTGTTTGATCAGGTGAGACCTAGATAGATCGGCGGCATGCCAGATATGCAGGCAGCCGATAAGATAAATGCTTCATTGGAAACTTATTGTTGCCACGCATGCGCCTAACGGTACCACCCTTGCCTTCGTTGTATCAAGCAATTTATATCTTCAGATAGAGGTAGTTTGTATCTAAAGGAAATCCCTATATATTATTAAACAAATTTATCCGTCGCGATCGCGATCCGATATTTTCATGTCGTAAAAGTACGACATGAAAATATCGACGTTTGATAATGTCCATATCTACTGAGAACAGAAAAGAATTAATTAACTATTTAAATATAATGTTTAATCAACGATAGATTACGAAAGCAATGCATTTACATTTTGTTTCTGTGCGGAAAGAAACGTGTTTTAATATTCCTTACGGACTACTTTGCATATTGATGAATTTTATCAAGCAAAACTTTCATTTATGTTTTATAATAGTACCTGTAGATATATGAAACTATTTACAAAGCAACTGTTGTGATAGTAAATATGATGAATGGCATGTGACGTTGGTGTGGACATATGTGTGATGATAGGTTGACGAAACAGATTTGCAAAGCGAAAGTCTATCTGCGAAAAAGAGGCAGCGAAGGACTACGTTCCAGCTACCTAAATCAAATCGATTGAACTCTCAAATATGGCAAATTAAAGAGTATTCTAAACCGGTGAGCATGCTCAGTCAATAGACTGATGAATGTGGATGAAGCGAAAGAGCTCTGTAAGGGAAAGGAGAACTGAGACTACTCTCTCTGGCGCCTGTGGGAGTCATTGCGATGATATGTGTGTACTTACAGATAAATAATGAAAATGAGACCTTGTCAATATTTAAGGAGTTAGTAGTAAGTCGTTAGTAAGCACGTATCTACCACGAAACAGCGCCAATTTGCTGGTTACCGATTATTTACTCGAGCTCGATGTAATTATGACTCTTTGTTATCAGGCCAGTAGATTATTAACTCTTTGTTCACCGTAATACGAACTTCAAACTTGTGAAATGTTTGGTGTTTTTTGTATGAGTACCTACTCAACATCGGCTCCAATTTGCGCTAATAATGTCTAGTCAACAAACTCGTAAAAAAGTGCTAATTGATCTTTGATTGATTGTCTTTTTTTATTGGTAATTGGATAAATAAAAAAATTGTTAAAACTAATGTCACTAAGGATTGATGAATATGGACGAAGCGAAAGAGGTAAGCCTAGAGAGAGCTGGCGCTCTACTCTCTCTGGCCACCACGTGAGGGACTTGGCGTGATGGTGTGTATGTATGTACCGAGAATCTCAGTTATATCTTTCATAGAATTGTTGGTTGTAAATGCCATTGCGTTTTATTGTTTCCCGTCACTGAGACGGGTCCAATGTCAGCTATTTCGAGATAATTCGTCGCTGCAACTGCGGTTTGTCTGTCACGCAAGCGGAGTGTTGCAAAACTATATCTTCAACTAAAGAATACAAACATTTTGTTAGCATATTGACGATTCTATATGTACGCTTCAAATTGTGTTTAGAATTTGAACTACCCACTTTCATTGGTAATTTAAGTTACCTACTCGTTATATAATAAAAATATATCCTCACGCCTTCCCACAAGGGTCCCCGAAGGGGTAGGCAGAGGTAATACCCACACACCCACTTTCCGCCAGAAGTATATTAGGTGCCAACGCGACAGATGGCGAATCCATCGCCGTTACTCAATCACGACTATACATACGCCTTTGAATTTCTTCTCAGACGTATGCAGGTTTCTTCTCGATATTTTTCTTCACCGTAAAGCTCGTGGTGTGACTAATCACTGTACTTGAGTTCAGAAAAACTCATTGGTACAGTCGGCATTCGAACTTGCGACCTTTGCGTCGCAGGCAACTGCTCGAACCACTCGGCCACCACGGCTCTCACCTACTCGTTAATGCATTTATTTTCACCTCAAGTAAAAGCAATGTTTACGCAGTATGGACAGTCACTGGATCGTATCACCGAGACAAACGAAGTCGGGGTGCGCAACGACCTCGAAACCACCTGCGTGTCTAGGGCAGGTAAGCTTATAAATAAACCCGACCTCACTGGCGCAGGTTCGTGCAAAATAAAAGCTACGGATAGATCCCGAAAGTCCCCGTGCTAAGAAATTCATGTCGCTTTCGACTCTATGACAATACATATTGTCCGACGTTGTCGTATTTCGTAATCTACTACACCCCGCACATCCACCCCCGTAAAAATATTTGTATTTTTTTTAATAACGAATGTCCTATGTTTTAATTCAACGAATTATTATTATTTGAACCAAATCACGTCAAAATTCGTTCAGCCGTCCTGTTGTGATTGAGCAACAAACATCCAATCTTTATCAGAAACTTTCGCATTAATGATATTAATAGGATTTACCTAAGTGTGTTTAACAGCACCTAGTGGCCGGGTAGCTTGAGCGCTCAGAAGTGCAGAAGTGAAGAAGATTGAAAGCTCGGACACCGATGGGCCGCGCAACCAATGATTATTCTTAAATTAAATACTTCACTCAAAATAAACTCCATCCCCATATGTCTCAGAAGAATTTCAAGCATGTACGTGACGTTGTGACCGAGATAAGTCTAATTGTAGACCCAGTCTACCTCTTCAGGTAAGCTTGTATAAAAATTTACTCAGTTTTTTTTACAAAAAATATGTGCTCACTTTCAATATAACAAATTACGTGAATGGTCACATCTGACTGTGACGTATTTCACTGACAACTTCGTTAATACTCACATTAATTGCTAACGTCGGATTTTCCTAACTCATGTTACTGATAACAGATTAATCCTAAACACCTATCAAAATAAATTGACTCCTGGCATACACAGCCATGGTTCATTTGGGAGGTGACAATTAGATACACATAAAATATCACAATTTCCTCACGCTCATTTCATAACGGGTAGGCAGAGAGAGTAGATCAACAGTTCTCTCTAGACTTGCATACCTCTTTCGCTTCGTCCACATACATCAGTATCTTTATACTTGTTTGTGTTTCAAGAATGTTTTTAGCATCTGTGACCGCAAATTACCGCTAAAATGTTCCTCTTTGTAATTATGCCCTGTTGCGAAGCGGAGTGTTCGTGTTGTGCTCAGAACTACTACTAGTACTATTCATAAAAATAGTAAATAAATGATCACACCACAAGGTTTACACCCTGTCTTAAAAAAAGGTCAGGTCAAGAGTACCCTAAACCGAAGAGCATGTATGAAGAGAATAACGAAAGTGGACGAAGCGAAAGAAGTATGTAAGGATCGTAGCAAGTGGAAAGAAGTGGTCTCTGCCTACCCCTACGGGAAAGAGGCGTGATTATATGTATGTATGTATGTATATGCTCGCCAGAGACGATTTTTAAAGAAGTTTTATTTATTAGATGTCCCTAACCCAAACCGCCGGTTGCAACTTGCAACTGACTGCATCACGAAAATAATTTATTTTCATCTATTATATATTTCTTTATATCACAAGAGTGTACAATAGAACAATCCTCCTACCTCCCCAAGGAGCTCATTATTGGAAACCTTATTCATCGTCTATCAAGTCTATCAATATCGGACCAGCCCGTAATCAGAAAATTTGAAACTCAAGCACACTGTTACGTATAAATATTGTCTTTATATACGGTGTGCGTGAGGTTTGAACGTTAATTGCTTTTTTTTGGTATATTACGTAGATATATGTATGTATTAAGTATAGTATTGTTATCGCACATGCGTCCTTGCGATTGTATTATATATACCTACCGCATGTCCAAGTATTTGAGTGTTACTACAACTGTGTGTACCCATTGTTTTTGAATTCGGTCATTGGGTCAAATTGAAAAGCTAAATGCATTTATCTTAACAAATTTTCGAAATATAGATATTTTTATATTTTACATAGTTTCTTTTGAACAACGAATACCTAATGAATCATAATGCTGTGTGATTCTGACCTTACAGTGGTCCGATAGCCCTATTCCGAAGCATGCGTTGCAAATTTTGAGCCTTGATGATGATGAATTTGTGTGGAATCCTATTTCTATATTTTGTAATTGTTTGTATTACTAGCTAATGCCCCACGGTAAGATAGATAGAGATATGACTTTTTGAAATAATGTTTAAATAAATCATATCCTATGTGTTAATCTAGCTTTCAAATCTATCTCTGTGCCAAATATCAGTATGTATAATAATCAAATCGATCGGACGCTCAAGGACGGGAACGTCAAGAGTACTCGAAACCGACGAGCATGTATGAAGAGACTGATGAATGTGGACGAATAGAAAGAGGTATGTAAGTCTAGAGAAAACTGGCACTCTAGACTCTCTGCCTATCCCGTTAGGGACTCGGCGTGATGATATGATGTTGATGTATATTAATAATTTTTATTTCTTAAGTATGATATAAAACTGTGAATGAGAGTATGTCGTGTAGCTCTTATAAATACAGGATAAAAACAGGAATAACTACGTTAAAGAGCAAATAACTCTGTAATCCACAGACTCGGGTCTGCATAAAACAAACAAACGCAGCTCTTCAATTCTAATGAGCTGAGGTAATGCAAATCATGTTTCTGTTTACAACAGCCTTCGTTCATCCGAGCCTTCTCCAATCTAGGTGTGCTTTTTACATCTCCAAGGTTGCGAGCATTCACACGGTAGCTACGACCACCTTAATGCAATCACACAAGATTTACGTCTGATGCCAATTAATATATATGTGTATCCATTGCTCTCTTCGCTTAACATCTTGTCCCTCTCACGAAGATTCGTGGTTGGTAAGTCGTCAATGCTGCAGTCGACTCCAAAATTAAAATTACGGGTTCTGACCTCGAGTGTAGCAATGAGTTTTTTTTCTTAATTGAAATACAGTGATTTGTCTCAGCTTTTAACGGTAATAGAAACCTACATAGGCTTAAAAAGAAATTAATAGACGTGTGTATAGTCGTGCTTCCGTGCTTGAACAACGGCTACAGATCGCGATCTACCGCGTGGTAACCATTTTATATATATATAGTAATATATACATATATTGTTCCTTTAGGCTTCCAATTGCCTAATACATAAAGCAGGTGTACTTTTAAGGTTTGCGGACATGTTGGTAAGGATTTTATTCCATTGTCCTGAAAAATCCCGACTGTCTGACACATTCCCGATAATGTCGAATATTTGTTGAGAAATTGGATTATCTTGAAAGGTCTTTCAAGGCTGGGTGTTCACGAAAACTTCTGGCCTTAGAAAGTTTTTGTAGCAATTTGACCAATAAAATTAAGTATTTGTGAAAAACATATTTGTCAAGTAAAAGTAGCAATTTGTTTGGATTTATTATTAACTACGTGTTTTCTAGCTTTAAGGGCGATCTCGTGTTTTTTCAGGCACTAAGTGGCGAACAAGCAGTCCATTACAATAAGCGGTTATCTGTCTATGGACGCTTGCAACGTCCTGTGTATTCGCGCGTAACTGACTTTAATAAAAATATTTTCACACTGTTCGTAAATAATCCTCGGAATTTGAGACTTTTGTCTCCGAATGTTTACAGCTCCGGGGATATGGCTCGCAATACATAGCGTCTCCTCGAATAATTCATCGCAGGGCATAACCGCACGGTTTCAATGAAGTTTCCTTGTCGAGAGCTCAGGCTGTGGAACGAACTCCCCGTTGAGGGAGTTCTCTAAGAAAAGTTTGTGAAAGGTGTGAACGTACGAGCGAACCCTGGTCTAATGCGAAGCGAAGCGTCTAATGGTGGCAACTAATTACAATCAAACTGATCATGTACTTTACTGATACCTTGTAATGCAGTTAAGACATCAAAAATCGCTTTAATAACGCATAATATTCGTCATCTTTAGCACGTATTGAGATGAAATCGAGTTTGGATCCAAGCATGCAGTTACCGCGAATCGTTTCGATGATAACATCATTAAACCCATTTCTATGCAACAAGGATGCGCTTTTAAGGCACTTTATGTAGAAATACCGGCACTAAGGATATATATATATATATATAATGGACTAAGGTGTCGTTAGCACGGCCGGATAAGGTAGTGGAAGCTATCGGACAGTGCTTTGTTCATGGGGCTTTAAATAACCTTGTTGAGGTTATAAGAATGTATTTAAATTAACAATTAAATGTAAGTGCGTTCTCCTTGATTTTAATTGTGTTTTGCTTGATGTAGGTGCATTGTTGTGTAGGTCAACGCGACCAATGACCAATCTATACTAATATACATACACATACATACATATCACCACGCCGAGTCCCTAATGGTGTAGGCAGAGAGAATAGAACGCCAGTTACATCTAGACATATATAGTGTCTGTAATATCAAAATAATTGTTGTTTTCTAAATGTAGCCGTGGTGGCCGAGTGTTTCGAGTAGTTGCCTGGGACACAAAGATCGCAAGTTCGAATCCCGACTGTACCAATGAGTTGTTCTGAACCTAAGTGCAGTGATAAGTCACACCATGGCGGTGCAGGAGGTGCAGGCACTTTACGGTGATGGAAAACATCGAGTGGAAACCTGCATACGTTAGAGAAGAAATTCAAACGAAATTCATGATTGTAAAGATGAAGAAAGGCATGTTACGTTGGTTTGTTGGTTTGGACATATGGAAAGAATATATATTGTAAATAATATTTATCAAAGCGCAATTCTGGTGCGTAGATACATCCGTACGACACAAAAGTCCTTACATTGACTCGGAGATAAAATTGGGTCATACGGTCGAGACGGCTGCTATCGATTTTGCCATCTTTCGCAAAGCATTCATGTGGTTGTATTTGTTTTGGTTCATGTTAAGAACGAATCATTTGATTTAACCTACTTAAATCTTCGTTTATTTAAAATAAATATGTTAATAATTCCTATTTCCGATTAATATTCGACATAATTAATCTACATTAGATACACGAGATATACTCTTAAGCTTAAGTAATTAACGCATTAGTAAATTTGGTCCTTATTTACATAATAATGGTCTGGGTTAGCTTAACGATTACAAATTGAATGATCAAATATAAACATACAAACATTGAGAGGAGGAAATGTGGTGCCCATCCCATCAGACCCGAGTGGAAGCCGACGGACCACGACATCTTACTAAAAAGAACAAATGCGAAAGTTTATGTGGATGTTTGTTCTCTTTAACGCAAAAATGCTGAACGGAAATGTATGGATTCTAGCAAAGAGGTAGATTATTAGTTAGATTAACACTAATTCATATATTATTCTGGGAAGTTCTTCTGAGAAATTATTCTGAGAATTCATTAAAGAGTAGTTAATGATTTTTTAAACAAGCACTACAGATTGAATATATTCAGCTTTTTAATGTGTTGTGTTCTCTTATACAACTAAGAGATATAATTCTGAACATCACACATAGCCAGCCTAAGCCAAATTACTTAGAGCTCATACTATGAACGTCTGATATTCATATAGAAAACTAGCTGTGCTCGTTATTTCGCTTTCCGATTCCACTTGGAATTTAATATATTTTATTTGTATAGATACTAATGACAATAATCCAAAACGTAAACATGCTGATGAATATTATTGGGAAACTCGCTTTAGCTTCTACCTTGGGCCGCGAAAATAGACCTTGTTGTATAATAAAACCAAATTTTGTACGCAATAGTACTTACTTACATTATTATAACGAGATATCTTTTGTTTAAGGTGACACTGTTTGCTTTGTGACTTTGGTCTGCTGTCTGAGGGTCGCTTTAATTTAAGATTATAAGAAAACTTTTTTCGTTGAATAGGTATTTTAATTGCATTTTGTACTTAAATAACAGCCGAAAGATTATGTGAAAAGTTTAAAACTTTATAAATGTCTGAAAGACTGCTGTTCAAACGTGAGTTGTTGAGTTGAGATTCCTTGAGTTGAGCGTCTTCGATCGCCACTATAATGATCGGTATTCAGTAAATAGTGGGGGTATTACCTATACACCTCTGCCTACTCCTTCGGGGGCCCTTATTGGAGGCGTGAGGATATAGTAAATGGTATTTATATCTAAGGTCTTGGTGAGGAGCCGCGATGGCCGAGTGGTTTGAATAGCTTTCTGCAAATCAAGACAGTAAGTTCGAAACTAGCTTTTTCTGATCTTTAGTACCTACAGTTTTATATTACATTACGAGCTTTAAAGGAGCTGAAGGGAAAAATGTTTAAGGCGTATGAAGTCCTGGATGAGAATCATCGACGGACTTGCCGGCTGTCACGTTAGAACCAATATATATTTATTCATTTATTTATTAACACTTCTTGCACACTATTGCTGCACAGGCGAACTTAATGCCGAAGGCATTCTGTAACAGTTAACCTTTGGGTGATGCAGAGATAGGCATGGCAGGCTATAAAAGATATATAAAATAGGGAATATAAACATTAATACTACGTTTTATTTTATTAATTTACATACATAACATCACGCCGAGTCCCTAACGGTGATAGCAGAGATAATAGATCGCCAGTTCTCTTCAGAATTGCATTCGCTTTGTCCTCATTCATCAGTCTCTTCATACATACTCGCCGGTTTCGAGTACTCTTGACGTTCCAGTCCTTAAGTGTTCGATTTGATTTAGGTAGTTAGAACTATGTAAATATAACATATAATAACATACAGTGATAAGTCACACCACGAGCTTTACGGTGAAGGAAACCATCGAGAGGAAACCTGCATACGTCTGGGAAGAAATTCAAAGGCGTATGTATAGTCGTGCTTGAGTAACGGCGATGGAATCGCCATCTGTCACGTTGGCACCTAATATACCTCTGGCGGAAAGTGGGTGTGTGGGTATTACCTATACACCTCTGCCTACCCATTCGGGGACTCTTGTGGGAAGGCGTGAGGATATATATAATAATAATATAATAGACAATATATCTCCAGCAATCGTAATTTTTTTCCCCTACTTTTTGTAAGTAAGTGTAAGTTTCGTAATAGTATGTTTGCCCTAAATCCTCCAGCTATATGACACACCTATATCGAATCTATTCCAAGCGCGTCACAGGCTCACGGCGAGTGGCGCAGAATTCGCAGTAATTAGGTCAGAGTGGACAGACATAAACGTAGGTCGTTGCTTTGTGTCGGGGAAACGCCCTCCGTTTAATTGGTCTAGATACATCAATCTAGGATGTGCTATTACGAAAATTTATTGTCATAAGCTTGGCCTATGGACTATTTATGTGTGTGTTGAATTGAAAGGATGCACTTCTATCTATAGAAGTGAGTTAAAATTATTATATCAGAATACATATATTTTCTAAAATATATGAATTTTGATATAATCAATTTAATTACTGTTCAAGAAGCTTACAAATTTGTAATGTATAATATTTTCTTTAAATGCATGTTAGACTCTTTTAGATGTCCCTCGAGTCCATCGCCGCTTCTCAGCACAAATAGACATACGTCTTTGATTTTTTTTCTCAGACGAATGCAGGTTTCCTCTCAACGGTTCTTTAACAATAAAGCTCGTGGTGTGACTAGTCTACTTTAAGGCTAGGAAAACTCATCAGAGCAGTCGGGATTCGAACTTGAATTATTGGTGTTGTAGGTGACTACTCGAACCACTCGGCCACCACGGCTCTACAAATCATATTTAACTTCAAATAAGCATTTATCATAATAATAGCTGTGCCCGCGACTTCGTCCGCGCGGAAAAGTGATATTAAGCAGCATTTTTTTTACCCCCTTAAGGGTAACATTATTACAAACTTTGAATGTAATATTAATTTATATGTAATCAGGAGCCTAAAAATTAAGCTTCAAGCTTCTAGCTTCAAAAATGACCCCTTACAACCCTTTTTAAAAAGTAACCGCATAAACCGCATTAAAAAGTAGCCTATGTTCTTCCTCAACCTCTCGGCTATATCTGTACCAAATTTCATTTAAATCGGTTCAGTAGTTTAGGCGTGAAAAGGTAACAGACAGACAGACAGAGTTACTTTCGCATTTATAATATTAGTAGGGATTATAGTTTCGGTTACGACTCAAAGCAGTTATCCTACAGTTTGATATTGGATGCGTTAAATTTAAAGCCGCGTTTTAGTTGCAGTTTAAAATGAAGTTTCGCTGGCAGTCGCAACTGCCTCCCTCGACGAAGTTTCCAAGGGTTTCAAGTGAAGATCACTCCACTGTGCCCGGCGTTTTGCCCCCGAGGTGTCTGTACACTACGGGGAACTACGTTATATGGTATTTTCTATCCTAGAAATTTTATAAATGCGAAAGTTTGATGGACATTTGTTCCTCTTTCACGCAAAAACTCTTTGACGGAATTGGAAGAAATTTTACATAGAGATAGACTATTAGGCTGACTTAGTTAAAATTCCAACAATTAAATCGGATATTTCCCTCAGAATACTTGGAAATGCAATGCTACCTGTTGTTATGTAGTGGTATTGAACAATTGATTGTTGGACAATAGCTATTGCCTCTGAAACTGAAGTGCACGTTAACTCCGGAGGGAATTGCATTGCGCCTGTCTGAACCATGCGAGTCGTAGCGTCATGGGAGGACAATGACCAACTCAATTATTGTCTCCATGCACAGTTGAATAGATCACGTTGTTAATAGCGCCCGCCATTTTAATTACAATCTTAATATACCAATTAATGGAGTAATATGAACGTGCTCTATTTTTTAACTCTCTTTGTCAACAGCAATTCTGGCCATTTAGCTCATTGGAAAGTGGTCCTTTTTTGAGTAGACGTAGTCTATTCGATCGCGACCAAAGGCAAATATCAGTGATGGACACATTTCCGTTTGTTCTAGTATATATTTATATCAATCATGTATTTATGTCGGTGATTTATTATGATACATGTCAGGCTGGTTTAGTGTCTCAGATTATTAGTATTGGGTGAAGCGAAAGAGCTTTAGAGTGAAAACGCTCTCGTTGTACGTATGCTAAGTTGATATATATATATGTATGTAGGTAGGTATGTTGTTCGATAAATCGTATTTATTATTTTAGAAAATAAGCCTGTTTATTCTACTATCATGGGATAATAACGAGCGTCCTAAAAAGGTCGCGAAATCGGATCCGCTGGGACCATTCTCTCAATCTCGAGGGAATTCAATCTTTATAATCCAATTTTGTGTTCGAGATTAGTATTCTTCCTCGAGGAGTATTTGGCGGATCGATCCAACTTCAATGAGCGCAAACATCCTGTAAAAGGGCCCGATACACTTGTCACAACGCGTACCCAGTATATACTTATGGGGCAGACACGAGGCGTAAGTGGGTCACAGACAGCCATGTAGACATGGACGGGAGCTCGGGAGCGATCGATTGCATCGGCCACGCGACTCGGCCAGAGTAGGTTGTTGCACTTGTGTTTGTTTTATTGTTATACTACATAGTTCCCCGCGGTTTTACCTGCAATAAATACAATTCATTGATTTTTTTTCTAAGATTAAAACAGTCCGCTTATTATTTATGTCTGTGCCAATTTCATCCAATAACGTTCAGACGTTCTGGCGTGATGGAGTAATGAACATACTATAAAACTTTCGCGTTTATAGTATTAGTAGAAAGAATAAAGACTTCTCAATTGGAAGCAGGTTTCCTTCACCGTAGAACTCGTTGTACGTCTACTCACTGTACCTACTTAAGTTCAGAAAAAAATATTGGAACAGTCAGGATTTGAACTTGCAAT
>JACCPG010003082.1:0-50705 GCA_016069955.1 Drepana arcuata | reverse complement strand
TATATTTGCGACTGATTAATACACCGCTTTGATTGTTGATTATAACATTGTGTAACGCGCTGGTGCAGTCGCGCGGTAATTAATTTGTAGTGTTTCATTTCTTTATATATTATTATTATTATTATATCCTCACGCCTTCCCACAAGGGTCCCCGAAGGAGTAGGCAGAGGTGTATAGGTAATACCCACACACCCATTTTCCGCCAGAGGTATATTAGGTGCCAACGTGACAGATGGCGAGTCCATCGCCGTTACTCAAGCACGACTATACATACGCCTTTGAATTTTCTTCTCAGACGTATGCAGGTTTCCTCTCGATGTTTTCCTTCACCGTAAAGCTCGTGGTGTGACTAATCACCGTACTTAAGTTCAGAAAAACTCATTGGTACAGTCGGGATTCGAACTTGCGACCTTTGCGTCGCAGGCAACTGCTCGAACCACTCGGCCACGACGGCTCAATTGATATTCTATATAATATACAAAATATTATTATTTATTATTATATTATTATTTATTATTATTATTATTATTATTATATTCATTTCTTATCGTGCCAGTTTCCGTCACTTACATATGGTTACGTTGAATATCTCATCGTATATGTATCTCTTTGACTTTGACGACCGTCTGTTCTAGTGGTTAGAGCTCCTGACTGCGAAACTTGCGATCGCTGGTTCGAATCCCGCTGAGGGCAAATATTTGTGTGATGAACACGATTATTTGTACCTTAGTCTTGGATGTCCTATGTATTTAAGTATATATCTATCTATATAAGTAAATATATCGTTATCTAGTTACCATAACACAAGCTTTGCTTAATTTGGGACTAGGTCAATTTGTGTGTAATTGTCCCAGGTATTTATTATTTATTATATTTATTATCTCTATATGTAACTTTCATATGTATATCTTCACACCTTCTCACAAGAGTCCCCGAAGGTGTAGGGCAGAGGTGTAAATCTTTTCGTCAGAGATATACTTAAGCGCCAAAGCAGATGGCGATTCCATCTTCGTTTCTCAAGCACAACTAAACATACGTCTGTGAATTACTTGTCAAGTGTATGCAGGTTTTCTCTTTATATTTTTCTCCACCTTGAAGCTCGTGGTGTGACTAATCAGTGTACTAAAGATTACAAAAAAATCATTGGTGCAGTCGGAATTCGAACTTGCAATATTTCGCAGTCAATATTTTAACTTACCTACAGTATTTGTGTTACAGGCGACCACTCAGACACCACTACTCTCTTTTTATAAACTTATTCTTTTTTGAATATGGTATGCTTATCGCGAACGAAGTTGAGGTCTAAAGTTGAAGATTCCAGCTTTGAGGCTCTGTATCAATAATTTGTCTATCTCTTCTTAAATCTATACTTAAATATATTATTTCGTGGTTAAAGAAAACATCTTTAAGAAAATCCCATACAACCATATAAAAAATAAAATATAGATACTGAGAAATAAAGTCTCCACTTTCATGGAATAATTGAAGATACTATGAAGTTTCTTTATATTTTTTATATCAAACCTTGCGATATTATAAAAGTTACAAGTGTTACCATAATAAACGTTACATATTAAACAGTTGGACCCAATGTATAAATTCAACTCGCATTAATACCGTTCAAAATTCAAGTAGTTAATCAAACATTTATATATTTTAATCTGAACATATACAGGGTGCGTACTCAATGTTCCGTCTCTTAATAATTTAATACAAGTTCTACAATTACTCAAATCCAAATTATTGGAGCGAAAGTACAAAGTACCTAATTAAATGTAATTATTCAAGCCAAGTTGTGGACGAGTGTACACTCAAGCAGACACGGATCTCATTGCAAACAACTTTGTTCGTGACAGTCCGACGTCTACGTACAAGGAATACTTGATTTGTTATTTAAATTGTTTGAACTCACTCGATGCCTGTATGGCATCTGTCTGTTGTCTGTTCATTTGTTAGATGATGAGATATGGTTTAATTTTGAAATTATAGTAATCATTCAGATACGTCTATTAAGCAAAGACATTCTCATATAGTGCAAACTAAATTCGACACACCTATGGAATTGCTGTCTAATTGGTTCTTATTTAGGCTTCAGGTAAATTAGTTTTGCTTATAAGAGTGTACAAAAATAGGTCGTTAATCCCCACAAGTCCATCGTAAGCATCGACTCGTGCCATGCCAGTACTAAATCAGACTTAAAATTATTTGAACCAGTCCAGTTCCTTAGTTGGCCAATCAGCAACGCTCTGAGACAAAATGTTAACCCCACAGGGACTGATCTTAACTGTTTTTCCTTAGCACCTGTTCCATTGTTCAAAAAAGGAGCAAAAGTTCCCGGAACTCACGCTATACGACAGATTTAATCATAAAAGATGACTACGTGAATAAGGACGTTGTTAAATTACGATTTAATTATTATTAGTGAGGCATTTCGTAACGTCTATATTCTAAGCATTTAAGTATTTCAATAATGATGATGAAGGCTTTAAATAGGTACATATTTTTTAACGAGAAACGGTTAGCCTATTTACGCTCGCGATACCGAAGTATCAATGCGCGTTCTGTGTTCGGAGGTTTAATCTGTACTGGCAGCATAATGGGACTAATCCCTCTGCTGCCAACACAATAAAATAATCCTCCCCATCCCCAAGAAGATCATTATTGGAAACCTTATAATGAAAATAAAGGTAAATCAACACCTTAAAAACTGTCACGTTGGCACCTTATATACCTCTGGCGGAAAGTGGGTGTGTGGGTATTACCTATACACCTCTGCCTACCCCTTCGGGGACCCTTGTGGGAAGGCGTGAGGATATATAAAAACTGACAAACTTTCTTGGTGGCTTCGCATACCTTCTGTCTACAGAATCAGATTTCGCTATTTCAGGGACATAAGCAATAGATAAAATAGTGTCTTCGTTAATTATGTAACGTAAACGTACATACGTTTTTGTTCACAGCGGACTATCCGCGAACGGGAGTTTTGACAGCACTTGTTGTATAAAGTTATAGAACTTCACATGACCGGATGTTACGACAGTTTATTGTGCTTTCATTTGAGGAAAGTTTAATGGCATTTCATTATGGCAACGAAAGACAGGCTTATAGCACGGCGCCTTGTAATACTTGGGTTGTCACACCACGAGTTTTACGTGAAGGCAAGAATCGTTTGAAAACCTGCATACGTTTTAAGACCAAGATATTTAAAGCAAGCAAGCAAGTCGTACCTTACAAATAGTGACGGACTCGCCATCTGTCACGTTGACACTTGAATATAACAACGAAAAAGGATGCATTTTTACCTCTGTTAACCAAACCCTGACGGCATATATATATATGTGTTTGAATTTCATGTTTTCAAAGCTCAGAAACAGTGGGTGCAGTTAAGATTCGAACTTGCAATATTTGCTTCGTAGGCGACTACTTGAACCACTCGGCCACCACGGCTCTCTTATGTTGTATATTATTATGTCGATGGTAATTATTATTATTTGACCACATACAGGGCGTCTTAACACACCAAATTAGCAGGCTCAATGTCGCGTGAATTTGTCGACAGCTGCCACCGACAGTGCACGAATCACAGTCGATAGGGTCACTCGAGGGCCTTACATTGCGGTCCAGTAGATTTGTTTTGAGGTTACCAAAGGAGGACTGCTATAACGAGTGATGGCTGGTCGAAAAAGGATATTCAAGCATGTATCCTCATTTGAGATCGTATGTGGAAGTCATACTTAATACTTTAGGTACTTTCAGTAAAACAAAAAAAAAGTTTTTTTTTTAATACGAATAATGTTTAAGAAGGAAGAATATACTTAACAAGAGCCATTAATGGTGATGGCCATTGGTTTGAGCAGTTCTCTGTACCGCAGGAATTGCAAGTTCGAATGCCGACTGTACCAATATATTTTTTAACTTACATACAGTCTGCTAATTTCTAAACTATATTTATATAATTTATACACTGACCTATATAAGAGGTATGCAAGTCTAGAGAGAATTGTGCTCTTATTGACTCTGCTTACCCTGTGTATGTATGTATTTATAGGTTACTATATATTTATATAAATACATATATAGGTCAGTTCATAAATTAGCACATAAATTTCTGTAGTCACCTCGTGAAGCTCTAGGAGCGGCACGCGTGGTCGATCAAAAGGACTCGTGTGCCGTCATCGAATTATCCAGCCCCTTTTAAATCTCTGCGCTTCACCAGATTTCTTCTTCAATGATTTGTGGTTTTGTACTAAAAAATGTATTTAAACTCACACGGATGAGAAAATATACCCAATTGAAAAATCCCAACAATGAAATCTATATTTATTCTACAACAGTTGTCCCGCCCGGGGTCGCTTGGGTGAGAAAATAGAAGCCACGGTCCCGGTGGCGCCACCTACCGGGTCCAATGTGAATCTAAGCCGTTCTCGAATTTACCTGAAGACAGAAAATTTCACTAAATCAGTCTCGCCCTTTACGATTCTATAAAGGACTTACACACAAATATATAGATACGCGACAAATTGAACAACATAGAGAACACCTTATTTAGCGTCACATATTAAATTACCAATACCACCAGTTCCACGAACAAATACCCAACAGGAGAAGAAAGGGTGAAATGAACGCACCGGTTTTCTTCTTAACACCCCTTGTTGATGTACCCCCTTTTTCGTAGAGGTCGAGATTTTTTTTTATTGGCATCATACTTACATTGTATGGCTTTAATTAATTAAATGGCAATAGAAAAGATAGAATACTGCAGCAAATTAGTGTACATTTTAATATAATATTAAATAGGTTGTTTTGCAACTGGCCGTAACCTCCCAACTGCTGATTAGATTAAAACTAATCACTGTATGGCAATGACCGTAGACGTTGCAATTGACCGCATCGTACCACGTGCGAGAGGACCAGTTCCTCCAACCCTCTCGCTCACACCCGTACATTTCCCGCATTTTCATCTATTCTCAACTCCCTCTGTCGCGGAAAAGTGTAGAGTAGTTTCCTGCCTCAGTTTACGTCGCGCCGTTGCGACGGACGCATGTGTCCGGAAGCGGCGTTTTCTTCACGAATTTTACGCTCGTAAACTGCATTCAATGTAAGTTTTTTTAAGCCGGGAGCTCGCACATTACACGGTCAGGGTGAGGTGTTCATTGCGGGTTTCGTTTGTGCAAACAATTGTGAATTTTAACAAAGTGTCATTTGATTAAGTTCGTACAGATATTAGGAAAACATTGTGTAGTGTTTTTGTATGAATGAATTGTACAGATTGTGTGTTGAAAAACTATGTTGACATTTTGGTGAGTGGATAACATTTTATTTTTAATTATACAGGTATATATAAGGGGTAGGCAGAGGTGTGTAGGGAGTAACTAACTATAAATAACTAACCCATACACCTTACAGTCCGCCAGTTTGAGCTTTGAGAGAGAGCGATGGACTCGCCATCTGTCACGTTGGTGCATAAATATTTATTTATTTAATATTTATGCACAATTAAAGCACAATGGTGGACTTAATGCTAAAGCATTTTCTACCAGTCAACCACCGTTGACAGGAGAAACATGGAAGCGGGTGTGCACAGAAGAATTAGCTTAATTATGTTGATAGATACATATATATTACATAGCATAGAATGGACATCAAAATAAGTAGCATGCAAAATTAAATAGGAAATAAATAAGTATGTCACGAGTGAAATGACGGCGTTGTTATACGTCTACCCTTTCAGTTGTCTTGCGGGAAGGTGTGTATATATACATATCATTGTTGTAATAGTGAGGAACATTATCTTAACTTTGTACGCCTGAACTTTGTTCTCGGACGTACACACAATGCATAAGGCTTCCGACGTATCAAATGTACCTGCACTAGCGACTAACGATCGATCCATTTTGATTAGAAACAGGGAAATAAGGGTTATCTATACCGCAACTGGAGAGATTCTATTGAGAATACACCTTGTAAGAGATCCGTCGGTTTATTCATTTATTTACAAATCTCGCACTGCGCGTTCCAAATTCCTTCCACGAACGCTCAGGCTGTGGAATGAGCTCCCCGTTGAGGTTTTCCCTGGAGAGTACAGCATGGAGTTCTTCAAGAAGGGTGTGTAAAGATTCCTGCAGGGTCAGCGACGCGCGAATGATACCCCTGGTGTTGCAAGCGTCCATAGGCGGCGGTAACCGCTTACCATCAGGCGGGCCGCATGCTTGTTCGCTATCCGTGTGGTATAAACAAATATTTTTTTTGAGAGTAGCATCGATATCCTAAAATTATTTTCATGGATTTTTGACAAATTACACTTTACGTTAGAATTCTGCACACTACAGATATGCCGTCTCTTAGGAATATGGTAAAGCTCTAAGTGAGACTTCAATTGAGAATACCTTATTGGTACAGTCCGCTACGTTTATTTTTTTTTTATATACCACTTGGGTGGCAAACAAGCATGCGGTCCGCCTGATGGTAAGCGGTTACCGCCGCCTATGGACGCTTGCAACGCCAGGGGTATCACTCGCGCGTTGCCGACCCTGCAGGAATCTTTTCACACCCTTCTTGAAGAACTCCGTTAGAACGTTAGGACTTAAAGTTCCCGTTCACTCTACCGGCCACCACAGCTCAGAAATAGATCAAAGACAATGATTGGATTTATGCTCTATTAACCAAATCGGTTGTAGAAGAGGTACAGGAGGTGAGGTGTGAAGAGGTGAGGAGTTATGTACTAGCCGTACGCGCTTGGTATTCGATAAAATAGCGCTTAATCAGGATACATTGGATAACTTGCTGTGCCCGACAAACTTAACCGCGTAAAAAATGTCAGAGACGGTAGATTTTTTCGAATGATACATCCTATCTATATATCCCAAATTCCATCCAAATCCGTTGAGTAGTTCGTGCTTTAAAGATGATCAAGCATCATAAACTTTCACATACACCATTTTCTAATATTTAATTAATTCAATATGTAAGATATTAAGAAGAAAATAAAACTGACAGTGAAAACATGGAAGGAAAAAATGCGGACGAAGGGAAAGAGGTTATGAAAGTCTATAGAGAACTAACGCTGTACTCTACTCTGCACATTGCCTACCCCTAGGGACTCATCGTGACGATATAATACAAGATCAGGAGTTTAAAACAGATATTTATTATTTATTATAGATAAGCCTTACATAACAAATATAAACGAACGTGTGTCCACGTAAGCACAAAGGTTTAATGATATTTGTATAATAATAATAATATATACCTGGGACAATTCCACACAAATTGACCTAGTCCCAAATTAAGCAAAGCTTGTGTTATGGTAACTAGACAACTATATATTTATTTATATAGATAGATATATACTTAAATACATAGGACATCCAAGACTAAGGTACAAATATTCGTGTTCATCACACAAATATCTGACCTCAGCGGGATTCGAACTCGCGACCTCAAGTTTCGCAGTCAGGAGCTCTAACCACTAGACCAGACGACCGTCATAATAAAACTAGCGTCAATCTTTGTACAGTAGATTGTGAGTATATCACGTTAAGAGAACAGACGAAGCGAGGGAATCTGATTCTTAATGTGTAGTGATAGTAAATGTAGTGGCATTCAACTAATATTTAACATCTAGTTGTAAGTTATTTTTATGTAAGTGGCCTTAAATAAATAAATAAATAAATAAATAGGTTTATAAGTATGCACATACATTTAAAACAGATCCAAAGTGTGTCGGATAAACTTGGACCTACAGATCTACTTTGTCTACGGACATTGTCATAACTTTGTTGTAATGATACATAGTTTCACTGGAAAGTGTTACAGATAACATACGGCTTATTAACCTGTATTAATGAGCCTCTTTACAATCACTAATAATTTTCCCGGTTATAATAAAGTAAATGGACCCCTTTCAATTATAGTTAAGTAGAATGTAAGTATATTAGTAAAAATCCGAATTATTTGTAAGTAGGTTGTGGTGTCTTCAACTTACAAATTTAAAAAAACTAATTACAAGTTCCAATAATGACTGTACTAATGGGTTTTTCTGAAGTACTTACTACTTACTATAAGGTGACTAGTCGCACCACGAGCTTTACGGTGAAGGAAAACATCGAGAGGAAGCCTGCATGCGTTTGAGAAGAAATTCAAAGCATGGTGCCGTAGAAAAGCAACCGGTATCAAAAGGTATAATAATATTGTAACTCGCTTTGACTTATTGGCTCGTGTTCAATAAAATAATACAACCTTCGCGAGGGGCGCACCAACACGCACGACAGTCAGCTCCACTCGATTAGCTGCACGCATTCGATTACACAGATATCGATTATTACTCTAAGAATTAACAGGAAATAATTTGACAGCAGCTGTCATAAATGTCCGTTCGGTAAACCAGCAGTCAGGAGGTAGCGAAACCTAAATTATCATACAATATTACATTTGTGATACAACTTCGATAACAGTTAATGTCTCTGTCGACACAATGAAACTAACTGCAAGCAAATAAAATTAATAAACAGTAATATAAATGTATAAATCAATTGCGCAAATTTTACATCTGATCCGACCGCTCTGAAGCAAACAAGAAAGTTATTATTTATTGAGAGAGTAGAGTGCCAATTCTCTCTAGGCGAACAGACCTCAAACGATTAGGTAGTATGTTGAAAATACTTATGAAGACTACTATTAGAGTTCAAAATGTAGACTGTAATGTGTTTTGAAGCGCAATAACTATACTATACCTATACAGGAGAGGTAGGGCATAACGGGTTTCCCGTTCGAATTTTTTATCTGCTCGACTGGGGCAGGACCTCCACCTTACAGAAGTCCGTAGCCAAATAACATTTTTTTTGTGTTGTGTTCCTACGCGGTGAATAAGGTTTCCAGTAATGAGCTCCTTGGGGAGGGGGGAGGATTGTTGCAATGTGTTGGAAGCAGAGGGATTAAACCCATTATGCTGCCAACACACTAAAGCTCTCCGAACGCAGAGTGGCAACGCGCAGGTGATACTTCGGTGTTGTGAGCGTAAATAGGCTGCGGTAACCGTTTCCCATCAGATGGGCCGTATGCTTGTTTGCCGCTCTCGTTGTATAAAAAAGAACTCTATTTAGTGAACTGACTACAAACATTCTTATCATTGCTAGTTCTCTCCAGACTTATAGACCTCGTGGCTGATTATTGAAATACAAATGTTCAGTGCAGGTAGTTTATTCGTGTAATTAAAATATATTTTCATTGTACGAATGAACAGTCGATAAAACCGCGGCGGAGTGAGTCCAATCGATATTATTAATACGGATGTCGGATTATTCGGAAGGCTTCTTGAGAATTAGGGGTTGGAATTTGTAACTCATGAAATATTATACGACCGTAGCATACATGGCTGCTGTTATTGCGCAAGGCTCGCATATTGCATGTTTAGTTATATTTTCACGTTAGAAGAATTATCCTGATATTAACGTTTGTTACTTTTTCACGTAAAAGCTACTCTACGGAATTGTGTCAATTATTTACATACATACATACATACATATACATATCATCACGCCAAGTCCCTAACGGGGTAGGCAGAGAGTATAGAGCGCCAGTTCTCTCTAGACTTACATACCTCTTTCGCTTCGTCCACATTCATCAGTCTCTTCATACATGCTCGTCGGTTTCGAGTACTCTTAACGTTCCCGTCCTTCAGAGTCCGATCTATTTGATCCAGGTAGTTGGAACGTGGCCTTCCTCTGCCTCTTCTTGCACACACTTTTGCTTTGTATATCTGTTTCGTCAATCTTTCTTCACTCAATTATTTACAAATATATGTTATTAGCTGGATCAACATACAGGCTATGATTTATATAAAAAAACTATCTAGAAAAATACCAATGCATTCAAATTTATAATATATCCTCAATTCTTCACACAAGGGTCCCCGAAGGGGTAGGCAGAGGTATATAGGTAGTAGCCACACACCCACTTTCCGCCAGAGACATAATTGTTAGATGTCCAAGTAACAGATGTCGAGTCCGTCGCCATTACTCCAGCACGACTATACATACGCCTTTGAATTGCTTCTCAGACGTATGCAGGTTTCCTCACGATGTTTTTCAACACCGCAAAGCTCGAGGTGTGATAAATCACTTGACGTAACTTCAGAAAAACTCATTGGTACAGTCGGGATTCGAACTTGCGATCTTTGTGTCGCAGGCAACTGCTCGAACCACTCGGCCACGGCGACGGACTCGACATCTGTTACTTGGACATCTAACAATATGTCTCTGGCGGAAAGTGGGTGTGTGGCTACTACCTATATACCCCTTCGGGAACCCTTGTGGGAAGGCGTGAGGATATTATTATTATTATATATTTTTTTAAATTATAGTACGTGAATTGTTTTTAATATCACCATGCGGAAAGCAAGAAAAAGAGAAGCACTAGCATAGAAATGATACAGAAAAAATAATATCGCAGCAAACAAAATAACAATAGAAGCCTCCTGTTCACAGGAGTTTCATGCAAATAAATATTATAACTAAGAAGCAAACAATACAAATACGATATAAAAAGTCGCTGACCTCCTTGTCATAGGATAAATCTAGAAAAGTTGACAAGGAGCCTGTATACCGTTTGCAGGGCCTTGTTGACTCAATAAAGAAAAAAAATTATTACCATGCGAATATTGAAATAACTTTTTTATGTCAGCAACACCGGAATACCTCCCGTTTATAGATCCGTAAAAATAATACGGAATAATGACACTCGTTCCAATTTTGTGTTTTTTATTGTGACGCTTATAATTTTTTAATACTACAAACGTGGCAAGGCTTCAATGATAAGCGCTGACCGTAGCTTTCAGGTAATACCCGAAGTGCATACATTTATAACAATAGCAAGCGTGATAGCCGTAGTGGCCGAGTGGTTCGAGTAGTTTCTTGCGTCACAAAGATCGCAAGTTCAATACTGACTTTACCAATGAGTTTTTCTGAACTTAACTAATCACTGTAGTGATTAGTTGTAGCACAAGCTTTACAGTGAAAGAAAACATTGAGAGGAAACCTGCATACGTCTCAGAAGCAATTCAAAGGCACCATTACTCAACCACAACTATACATATGTATAGTCGTGCTTGAGTAACGGCGATGGACTCGCCATCTGTCACGTTGGCATGTAAAATATATCTTTGGCGGAAAGTGGGTACACATCCATGGGTTAGTACGCACGGTAGTACCTAAACACCTCTGCCTGCCCCTTCGGGGATATTTAACAAGCGCTTTGTTTTATTCCGGAGTAATATACATCATATTTAAGACCAATTTCATACATTTCCGCTTCTGGCGTGGTTGAGTAGTAAGTAGCATACTAAAAAAAATTTGTATTTATAATAATATATATAGGGTCACATTGATACCTCCAAGGGGTGGGGATACGCGAAGGTAAATATGAAATTTGTAGATTCATATAGTGGGTAGTTATTATGTGCGGTACATATTTATGTGATAGAGTTGGCGGCATGCGGGCGTCTGTAAAGTTTGTCGTTCAAAGCGCCCTGTGGTGTACGGGACACAAAAGTGCTTGCACATTTTCATTCCTCTAAGTATTCTTTTAACAAGTTGTATTTGCCATGTTATATTATGCTGAAAGTTACACAAATACGAAGCAAAATTTTGAAGTAAATCTAACGATCTTCTAAATTAATTACATTCATTTAATACTTAGATCAGGCATTACTCATAGACAAACATTGAGGCATGGCAAACCATTATATTAAGACTATTTACAAGGATGAAGCGGAAGAGGTATGAAGAGGCGCCAGTTCCCGCTAGACTTAGGTAAGTCTAGCGGGAACTGGCGCCTCTTCATACCTCTTAATGAAATTATAGATTCTTACTTGACGTAATTATTTGCGGTGTATTTTTCAATACAATTATTTTCAAACCTGCATACGTCTAAAAAGAAATTCAAAGGCGTATGTATAGTCGTGCTGGAATAACGGCGATGGACTCGCCATCTATCACGTTGGCACCTAATATACCTCCGGCGGAAAGTGGGTGCATGGGTATTACCTATACACCTCTGCCTACCACTTCGGGGACCCTTGTGGGAAGGCGTGAGTATATATTATATTATATTTTTCAATTTGTTTAACTAATAAAAATAGCAACATAACAAATTGGATACTAAATATGATTTCGTAATCCGCGTTCGCACGTCAGATCTGAACTATATAAGTTTTTCCAAGCCATTGTTCAAAGATTTGATGCACAAAAGTATAGTGAGGGAAAATATCGTAACTAGCTTGAAATATATTTGGGACATATCAAAGTTAAAGTGGCTCTTATGACGTATAGGAAGTTTCAAGGTCAAAGAGTACACCGAAAGAATCAAATGGAACGAACTGCATCAGAGACGCCGACAAGAGCCCAGCTCGAATACATGATGATGATACATTTTAGTAGTTTCTAAACGTTGAGATCAAATTCGCCATCGGTTACGTTGTCACTTAAATATATCAGTGTTTTAGAGCTCCCATCCATCAGAAACGCTATGAACATATACGTACGTATATATAAATAATAATAATATATCCTCACGCCTTCCCACAAGGGTCCCCGAAGGGGTAGGCAGAGGTGTATAGGTAATACCCACAATACGCTTGAATAAACAAAACACCACACACTGAAATTTAATTAACCCCCACAATGTCAAAGCATCATTTTTCTTCATTGCCTACTAACTTCCTGAAACGAAGCTCAAAATTTACATGAAAACAACTGAATACAATGTAGCAAGCATTAGATAAGTGAAACACAATTAAGGCGGTCGCATAAATTGGGCGGTTAAAATGAAAAATGGCGGTCGTCGCGCGGGTTGCCCGCGTGCCCGTCGTGTTGCCAGGGTTAAAAATCTTTAAGCCCTCGTCACATGACTGATTTAGTTGAAATTTACGTATTTCATGGTGAGTTTTTAACCCGTTGACACTCAAACATTACGTTAGAATGAACTTAATCTCGAGGTTGTTAAAAGTAATTGTAATTTGTCAACACGAGATGAAACTGACAAAGGTGCCTATGTGAGATGAGTTATAACTCGTATAATATAGAATAGCATTATTATTAATTTATTATATATTTGTATATCATCATTATCATATCATCACGCCAAGTCCCTAGCGGGGTAGGCAGAGAGTAAAGAGCGCCAGTTCTCTCTAGACTTACATACCTCTTTCGCTTCGTCCACATTCATCAGTCTCTTCATACATGCTCGTCGGTTTCGAGAGCTCCTGACGTTCCCGTCCTTGAGCGTCCGATCGACTTGATCCCGGTAGTTGGATATCACACTCATTAAATTATTATAAAAAGCCGTGTGTGCCGATTGGTTCGAATATTATTTGCCTGCTTCACAAAGGTTTCTAATTTGAATTCCGGCTTTACCAATGAGTTTCCCTAAACTTATGTACGGTGATTAGTCATATCGCGAGCTTTACGGTGAAGGAAAACATCGAAAGGAAACCAGCATACGTTTGAGAAGTTAGCAGTCACGTCTCCCAGTGGCACCAAAAATTACACCGGCGAGAGTTGCTACTACACATCTCTGCCTACCCCTTCGGGGACCCTTGGGGAGGTGGGAATATATATTATTATACTTATATTTAATATACAATAATTTGCAACTCGTGATATGAAATTGTGGAATAAAAAGAGTCAAGATTATATTTGATTATATTAGATCATGATTTTTCTTGTAATTTTACACCTAGTAGTTATTTTATAATTAGTTATAGTTATATTCTTATAGAAAATTAAATGGTAGGTTTACTTTACGCTGAAAATATTCTTAATTCCTAGGTAATGAAACCTATCCCCGTACTTGAAGCAGTGACTGCCGCCTGTGGATGCCTCAATACCAAAGCTATCTCTCGCGCGTTGCAAACTACAGGAATATTCTTGAAAGCGACAGGTTGGATCATTCTGTATAACTCTTCCAAAGTGTCCAACCCAAATACAGTAGCATTATAAGTGCAGGGTCACAACGGCCAGTAATAGTTTCCGGCTGGCCGCCCGCCCTTATTACTGCCGCTTCCGGTCGGCCTGTGCCCATCCAGATGATAATCTATCGCCTAAGGGTTAATTGAAAGTATTTTCCAATCAATTTTTCCTCAGAATTAATGGTGGAGCAATTATTATCGGTCAGTAAAAGAGATTTTCTGATTGTGAGATGTATTAACTAAATTAAGAAAAGATTTTCCTTTGTCTAGGTTAGTCTAATTTTACGTATCAACTTATGTATTGCATCGTATATTTGCATTTTTTGAAGACTCTGTGAGATGGTTAACTAAAAGCATTCAATAATAATATATCCTCACGCTCTCCCCACAAGGGTCCCCGAAGGGGTAGGCAGAGGTGTTTAGGTAATACCCACACACCCACTTTCCGCCAGAGGTATATTAGGTGCCAACGTGACAGATGGCGAGTCCATCGCCGTTACTTAAGTTTAGTTTAAGTTCGAATCCCGACTGTACCATTGAGTGTTTCTGAACTTAAGTACAGTGATTAGTCACACCACGAGCTTGTGAAAATCCCGTTAAGATTAGTCCAGCCGGAACAACAAACAGATTGTTATCAGTTCTGTGAATAATTTAATATACAATAATAACAAATACTGCTATTTTGTAACTACAAACAGAAACACATTTTATTTATTAATATACATATGCCCTTATAGATACTGGCTGGCAAATGACTAATGCTTAAAAATGTCTTTTATCACATACAGTTTAAAAATCGAACCAAAACCTAACTGGCCGCATGTCGCAATATATCACGGGATAGCTAACAGCATATTGGACAAACAAAGCTTGTACGTTGTTAACGGTGATTGTATACCAACGTCACGAAACCTTACCGAGCTAAAGGTTATACTTTTTATTTTATACTAGCGACTTGCTCTGGCTCGCACGGGGATTATGCTTAAAACTTTTTCATGATCTCACTCACTCTATTGATGACAATTACATGAAAATTCATAGCCATTTTTGTGTTTTTCGCGAACAGCCAGATGAACTGATAGTAGGATATTATGTACTATATATATATATATAAACACGCCGAATTCGCCACGGGGTACACAGAGCCAGTTTAATATACTTAGCAATATTTTATATTAAAGGCGTATGTGTTGTCGTTCTTGAGCAACGCTGATGGACTCACCATCTGGCTTGGCCACTTTGGCACAATAAATATATTATGTACGGTAAAAAGTAGGTGTGTGTGTAATAGCTACACACCTACCATACCCCTTCGGGGACCCCTGTAGGAAGGCGTATATATTTTTTACATTAGAAAAAAATTGCTTTGAGATAAATTGTATCATCTAACTCTAATTGGGAGTTGACGCGAAGTAGTTTCGTATTTGAGCTTATTTTCTAATGATACAAAATCTCGAAGAAGTACTACAGATTTCACAAAACCTAGACGAATAGTTATGTGAACAAGTGTACAATTAGAGTCATATTTCATTCTTATTTTCTGTCTGTTATCTAACTAGCGACCCGCCACGGCTTCGCTCGGGCTTTTTATTGTTTTCAATGTAAGCTCCCAGTCAACATCATACTTCAACAAATTTACACAAAACTTCCCCTTAAGAGGTTTTTGTAAATAGGTGTGACGATATATATAATACCACTGAGGTGGCAAACAAGCAGACGGTACGCCTGATGGTAAGCGGCTACCTCCTACTATCGAAGCCTGCATTTTTTTATATTAAAGGTAAATTGTAGTCATAATTGCAATATCTAAGCCACAGGAGATTAAAACACGGGCCGCAATAAAACTCCATACATAACTAACAGCATGAATCTCATATCCTACAGTCATATCATCCGTAAGTCAGAATGTTTACACATAATATGTAGTACAAATAATCCCCAAGCAAACAGCTGAAACCCCCATATTAATAGCGCGGGGTCTACTGGAACCGCTACTGATGGCACTTTACAATAGCTCTGTTTGTGTGGCCTATAAATTATACAAGCCAAACACGAAGCGAGCCCGAATACGGAAATACTATCACAGCTTAGCTATTCCCAGCTGTAGATACATTGGGACAAGGATAGCAGGTTGCTCGTTTCTTATAGCTGCTGGCTTTGCCATCTTAAAGCTTATTTACTCAAGAAGACGAGAGGAGTCACACGGTATTGGAAACTTTCTTATTGGAGCAGTGTTCAATTAACTCTTCCCTGATTTACTATGAATTTAAATTTATTTATTTTTAAATGGACAAAGAAGTAGTACATTGAGTATTTAATTAAATCGAAGCCTAATCACGTTATTCTGGGGTGGTGTCGAGTTTTCAGCACTCCTGAATTAATGGTAGGCATAGTAGGTTTTATGCTATTTATCTGACGTGAAGCTAGAAACGCCATAGTGTGGTACCTGTTACGCCGGGTGGGGATGCCAAGGGAGTACTCAGAAGGGATGGTCTTTTAATTCATAAGTGTATTCATAGCGATAGATTATTTTCGCCAAATGTCTATTAATCATAACGTACCTGGAAGGCTAAGCCCCTGGTTACCGTCTATGTAATACGTTTACGTGATCCATAGATCCATAGATACGTTTACGTGCCAACGTGACAGCTGGCAAGTCCATCGAAATTTCTCAACCATTATTATGTACGTCTTTGACCGACGTGCTTGAACAACGGCGACGGACTCACCATGTATCACATTGGCACCTAAAATATATCTCTGGCGAAAAATGGGTGGAAAATAGCTACCTATAGGGATACCCAGGAATCCTTCAGGAACCCTTGTGGGAAGGCGTGACGATACAAAACTTTACAGCGGACACCGCAAAATTACAAGACTTAGTTATTAATAAGAGCCGTGGTGGCCGAGTGGTTCGAGCAGTTGCCTGCGACGCAAAGGTCGCAAGTTCGAATCCCGACTGTACCAATGAGTTTTTCTGAACTTAAGTACAGTGATTAGTCACACCACGAGCTTTACGGTGAAGGAAAACATCGAGAGGAAACCTGCATACGTCTGAGAAGAAATTCAAAGGCGTATGTATAGTCGTGCTTGAGTAACGGCGATGGACTCGCCATCTGTCACGTTGGCACCAAATATACCTCTGGCGGAAAGTGGGTGTGTGGGTATTACCTATACACCTCTGCCTACCCCTTCGGGGACCCTTGTGGGAAGGCGTGAGGATATATTATATACTATATTATTATATATATATATATATATATATATATATATATTTATATATATAATATAGTTATTAATAATTCTATAAAATTATGCCATTTGTTTTCAATGCTTTAGATTAAAGAACAACATTAAAGTAAAGTTTCTTTGAACATTTTGCTCAGCAATATTCCTTAAGGTTGAATTTTTAAAATACAGGTGCATCTCCTGCATGGTTAAACAACACTATTCCAAATGCCATTTGGAAGGCTTTCAAAAATTCACCGGAGTAGGAGAACTGGCGAACATATTGATAGAATTTTTATGTTCTTTCATAATTGAACCTGAATTTGGAATTTGGAAATATTTTCCAGTTAGAGAATCATCTTATCTTCCAAATGTCAATTTACAGCCAGACTACTTACAAAGCGTGTAGTTTACATTCTTAAGTATAATTTTTAAGATAATGGTTCGAACTAATCCAAATATTGATTGAAGTAAGATTGTTGAAATAGACAAACGATGCGACTGTGTGTGGAAGGAAAGGCAGAGTAAGACCACTCTCCAAATATTATCAAATCGATCAGATAGTCAATGTACGGATCGTCAATAGTACTCGAAACCGGCGAGCATGTATGCACTGATGAATGTGGATGAATTGGAAGAGTTACGTAAAATTAGAGGCTGGCTTCTACTGCCTCTACCTAGCCCGTAGGAGACTTGGCGTCATGACTTATTATCATTGTTACATATATCAGTAATGAGCTCCTTGGGGAGGGGGATGATTGTTATATTGTGTTGGCAGCAGAGGGATTAGTCCCATTATGCTACCAACACAGTATAACTCTCCGAACACAGAGTGGCAACGCGCAAGTGATACTTCGGTAACGTGAGCGTAAATAGGCTACGGTAACCGTTTCCCATCAGGTGGGCCTTATGCTTGTTTGCCACTCTTGTCGATTAAAAAAAATTGTGTAAAGTAATAATCATAACGAGATTGTATTATTATATTATTAAATATATTTAATAATATTATTATTTTATTCAGTTTTTCACGAGGCTAAACGTAATTTAAAATTCTAGATGTATGAATAATAGTGTAGTATTTAATTTAAAATTACATTATACAGTTGTTAATAAGCATGACTTAACACTCAACTTTGTAATATTGGGATGGTGCAGTTAATGAATGAACAGCGGTATAGTTATAACAAGGAAGCAAAGTTTTGAAAACGCCAATCTCAAAGATCCTAAACGAAAGAAATTGGAAAAAGAAATCTTTAGTTCACATACGAGGGTAATTCATTGTAATGAAATCGAAAAAGGGGTATAGAATTATTATTGTCATTATTTATTTTAACTAAGACTCAATGTTAATGCATAATACATACTAGAGATCACACATACAGCTTTAAACTGTGACATGAGATAAAAATACCTTTTTGACAAGCGCAAAAATCGCTAACTCAAATTACTTGCACCAACAAAACGTATCAGTCTACGAACGAACTCGGGATGAATATAAATGCTCTAGTTATTTGAGCCGGCGGAGTGAACTAAGTCGTGCAATAACTATCCAATATTGTTATCAGGTGTCGCGGTTTGATGTTACTGAGTGATGGCTTTATTAGTGTACTGTATATTAACTCGAATATAGGATGTTCATAATTTAGGGTGTGGATTTATGCGTAGAGTTATTGGGTGTAGATAACGATTTTCAATTTATGCGCAACATCTGTTTATTTGTGTTGAGCGATTACCTTATTAATTTAGATTGTTGTACGTTAAATTTAATATAAGAGATTTCCTGACTTCTTTCTATTAAGAAAAAACAAATTAGGAGAAGTCCTGATAAAAAAAAATAAAAAGCAACGAAAGATTACGAAATATATTAATCAAACAATACAGTAAGGACTGACGAATGGATAATTCAGAAGCTCATGTTAGGCGTCCAACGATACAACACATAGCAGTAACTAGTACGCCAAACGTACGGCTAAATACACTACGCATCGAGTGATACAGGCTTAGTTTACACCGCTCGATGGTCGATGGCAACGGCAGGCAATCGGAAATGATCGTGTTTATACGCTTATTTATTCATTTACGGCCGCTGGCGTTTGTTGACCATTGGACTTGGAGGCTGGCCTATCAAATTTGAGGAGCGTTTGCGCAGCTGTTCTATTCACTCGAGAATTGCGAACGTGCAACGTCTAGATTACAAGTTTACAACAATTCTGAGGTAAAGTGCCTCCAGGTAACTCCGGGAATAAGTAACTCTGGGCGGTCGTAAGGTAATCGTGAAAGTAGTATTCGTTTGATAAGCTCTTCAAGAAACGTGGAAAAATATTCCTGTATGGTTGGCGAGCTATACTCTTGGCGTTGCATACATAGGCAGCAACTACCGCTGAATGAACCTGGTAATTATTTCTCTCCTTTGTGCTATATAAAAATGGACCATATCTGACAGACGGTGAGTGGCTTTCCCTCTGTTACGTTGACACCTAAATATATATCCTGCTTAAATAAGAAGTCGAAATCCCTTCTGGAAAAACAGGAAAACTTTCTAGTGACCTTTATAACCAGCAATATTGTTTATATGCAGTAGCTTAGCTAGTAGTAGTAACTTGGATGTCGCAGGCTCTTCAGTTATGAAAAAAAAAGAAATAATGAGATGAATAATAAAATTATTCATACGATCATAAAATCTTATAAGCTGAGTCGCCGCGTCTGTTTGTTCACGTTAAACTGAAATACTACTCAATGTATTTCACCGACCGATGCAGTTTTCACTAATATATAGAGAATAAAGAACCAATAAAGGAAAAAAAACACCTAAAGCTATTAAGATATAGCATACAACAGATATAACTTACTTTATATTTTTCATGTAACATATTATAAAAGTGTTGTGTATACCTATTAATGATGAAAATATTAGGTGTAAAATGTTTGATCTTTTTAATACAGTGTCCAAATAAATACGGTTATAAAATAAATAAGCAACTTAATAAAATAAATAATAATAATATAGCCTCACGCCTTCCCACAAGGGTCCCCGAAGGGGTAGGCAGAGGTGTATAGGTAATACCCACACACCCACTTTCCGCCAGAGGCATATTAGGTGCCAACGTGACAGATGGCGAATCCATCGCCGTTACTCAAGCACGACTATACATACGCCTTTGAATTTCTTCTCAGACGTATGCAGGTTTCCTCTCGATGTTTTCCTTCACCGTAAAGCTCGTGGTGTGACTAATCACTGTACTTAAGTTTCGAAAAACTCATTGCTACAGTCGGGATTCGAACTTGCGACCTTTGCGTCGCAGGCAACTGCTCGAACCACTCGGCCACCACGGCTCTTAATAATTAACTTAATAAAATAAATATGTTATATTCTAGATAAAATCTACTAAAAACATTAAATTTTATGCTCATGAAACCATAGGGTACAGATAGTGGAAAATAAAGTAAGATAATGGAAAGTAAGTCGCCTACGCCTAGAGCGAAACTTAATTACACATTTTCGACGTACAGTACAAACAGTAAGTACTTAAATGTTCAATATTATTATCCATACACACCATGACGATGGACACGCCATCTGTCACGTTTGCACATAAAATATATCTCTGGCGGAAAGCGGGTGAGTGGGTACTACCTATACACTTCTCCCTACCCCTTCGGGGACCTTTGTAGTATCAAATAAGACGTTAAACACTCGAATGTATTAAAAAATGTCGCAAAAATGTTCGTCTCTTATGTAAACTTATACGTCGCAAGTTGTGTTAAGTTCGAACATTAACCCGGCCCGCGGGTGAAGTTGGCAAGTTAATTTTAAACTGCTCTTTGCTTATATTGTACTATTTAACTTACAACTGGAATGGATCTGGAAATTGAACTGAATTCTGTATTATGTTATTTCTTTATCTTGGTATACTAATTCGATGTTTGAACTTTGCAGTGCTCAAGCTTGAACGGGTATCTCGTTATTAGTTCTGTGTTTGGGCGGGCGGGGATCTAGGGCAGGGCAGAGTTATGTATTAATTATCCTTATTATTCACTTATATTAATAATAATAGTATGATATATTGCATTGAAATTACATTTTGCATATATATATATATCTTCACGCCTTCCAACAAGGGTCCCTAAAGGGGTAGGCAGAAGTGTGTAGGTAGTACGCACACACCTGGAACATTGCCGGAAATATATTTAGATGCCAATGTGTCAGATGGCACGTCTTTTAATTTCTTCTCAAATATATGCAGGTCTCTCGACGATTTCCTCCACTGGAAAGTTTGTGGTGTGACTAATCACTGTATTTAAGTTCAGAAAAACTGATAGCATTTTAGGGTACTGTTAGGTAAGAATATCTTTCTAATGAAACTATTTGTTCTTGTGTGCAGAATTACGACTAGATCCTGGGAATGATAATGATCTACGATAATCTCCCACAATTTTTTTAGGTACAATATAAAGTAGCCTCTCTTGCTGGACGGCATAGACCTCCAACGACTCGACCTTATAACTGTCGTGTTTTCGAATTCTTTCCTCATTTGTTCGTAGAAGAGAGGTGCTATTGGTCGAGCGCGGCAGTGTAGAGGAGGACCTCTGATACCTCCTTTGTGACGATATAATTAATATCGCTCAACGTTGTTTTTCCATGTTAATTGCATCGCAGAGAGTCTTGTTGTTCCGGGATATTCCGCTAGGATGTTGTGATAAGAATCTTGCATATCGATACTTCGTATTGCGTGCTGTGGCTACAGCATTTTATTAATCTTAAAATGCTTATTGCTTTCATAATGTAGGGGACGTTTTACTCTCTTAGAGATTACGTCACTATCTTCTCTACAAACATTATACTGTAACTAATCGTAAAAATCGTAGTACCAAAATTGTCTACGCTTTTTTTATTCTCAATCAGCGCCGCTAAAATTCAGTTGACGAAGAAACTGTTGTATATTAAATCTTATTTATTTTTATTAACTCTATTTTATAGACAGTTTTCTAAGACCTAAATGTTAGTTAATTAAATAAAGTTATATTTAAGTGTGTTTGTTTGTCAACCAAGGGGGTTGTGTGGTTTGAGTGGTTTACAATTTCGAATACCGATAATAACTGTACCTATGTTTTTTTCTGAACTTAAGTACATTATTATTGTAATTAATCACCACGCATCATACGCTTTACGGTGAAGGAATAATGTCCAGTGGAGACCTGTATATTTTTAAGTAGGAATTGAATGATTTAATACGTACTTTAAAATTAGCGATGGACTCACCATCTGACACGTTGGCATCTAAATGTAACCGACAAAAAGATGCAGTCGTTAATCATCTGCTTACCCTTGCAGGAAGGAGTAAATATAGGTATTTATGCTTATAAAGTTAGTTGTGTCAGCTGTCAAATGTAGTATGCATGTTCTACAAGGTATTACATGCATACGTTCTTATTTTAAATTGATTAACTATAATTCAATGCTCGTAATAGAAATCTAAGCTAACGTATAGATTAATCAGGCGAAGGGAACACGGCCAAATGGAACGGTACACAGTGCTCACGGGCCGGTGAGCAAGGAACTCGTCTTTACAACCGGTCGGGTTCGATCGTCCTAAACCAACACATGATTGCTCCCGCCTCATTACATCCAGACAAACAATCGCTTGTCGATTGGTCAGCTTTACATCGGAATCGTACGGATTTTGGGCTAATAGTGGTCAATCGACCGTGGGCACCGTAGTGAGCAGCTAAACAAAAGACGGGATAGTTGGAGCACTTTGCGCTTTATCGATGGACGATATTGTATGTCAATGGGTGTAGCTGATTTTGAATATTATAAATGTACATATTTCTTCACGCCTTCCCACAAGGGTCCCAGAAGTGATATGGAGAGGAATGTAGTTAGGACTTATACACACATTTTTCACCGGAGATATATTTTTGGTGCCAACGTGACAGATGGGGAGTCCATCGCCGTTACTCAAGCACAACTATTGCATAACATACATCTTTGAATTTCTTCTCAAACCTATGCAGGTTTCCTCTCGATGTCCTTCACAGTAAAGCTCGTGGTGTGACAAATCACTGTACTTAGGTTCAGAATTCATTAGAATAGTCGGGATTCGAACTTGCAATCTTTGTGCTGCAGACAACTGCTCGAAGCACTTAGCCTACTGATTCAATTATTTAGTCAAAGCCGTTTTCACGCTGTGAATAAATTGTGTCCTGATTGTTTTGTTTCTAATGGACTCGTGCAGACTTTTAGAGTTGGAAGCCGAAGCTTCCTTATAGCTACAGTAGAGGTATCGTACATTATTTACCTCTATTACGTAGCCATCTGCAAAGTGAAGAAGCAAGTTAAAACAGTAGTGCACCAACGTCAGTAACTGAAGTAAATACACTGGTTTATCGCACCACGTATCGAGCTAAGCGCTGAAGGATACATCGAGAGGAAAACGTACTACATTTTCTACATTCCGGGATGGAGTTTTTGCAAGGGCAACATACTCACAAACTTTCGTATTTATAATATTAGATGGATAGTTAGGAGACTAACATCATGATGGGAGTGGCGAAATATTTAGATGTAATTTTTTATCAATTTGTTGTACACATTACATCTACCATATATCTAAAATTGTATGTGACTTTATTCACACATTCTTTATGTATTTTTGAGAGCACCAACACATCCCTCCCTGATGGTAATCGGTTTCCTCACCTATTTACTCTACCTCCATAGCTTACCCGTTGATTGCGACGACCTCATAAATAGAGGTCAATACGACAAATTCACACGAGTCTGGAATAAGAATGGGTCTCCATTCGAGCCGAATTGGTCCTTTGAACGGAACCCACGCGTCACCAGGCTTCTATTCAATTTAATACCAACTCGTTTGAAGGATGCTGCGTATTCTTTGCAAACCGGAAATGGTGGGAAATCCATTTAAATTGTCCTCCATAGGTTTGCTGATAGCATGGAATATATTTCTCCCAATAAAATATATTTATTATTTCACATGTGAGCTTGGCTTGTAAATACGCGCATTTCACTATATCTGAGAAGTAAATAGTTATTGATAAGTTAAACAATCTGTACCCCGCGGCTTCACTCGCGTTAAATGATTACAGCTCTTATAAAATAAAATATAAATTTTATTTACAGCTCTTGGGTGGTAAAATATTAATTTATACGGTCATATAAACTTTACACTAGAATCACACTTCAAGTGTATTAACGGCGGGATCTGACTTTGTTTTACACTATATAATGATTTGAGAATCGATTAAAGATGTATAATGATTGGAAGGGATGAATTGCTGGCGGTATCTATATACTTATGCCTTTGGGTCCTTGAAAGGGTAGTTATAGAGGTGTGGGAAGTACCCATCCTCTTTTCGTTTTAAATGTATAACTTGCCACATACCGAGTCCATTGCCGTTAATCAACCACGCCTATTCATACTTCTTTGAATGTCTTCTTTTGCAGGTTCTCTCAATATGTTTTCCTTTACTGTAAAGCTCGTGGTGTGACTTACCACTACTTGAGGTATCAATGTATGTTGTAAATGATACTATACCCAACTAGTTAGAAGAAAATGTATTCTATCGAATCTTAAACTAGCCCAATCGTCTCTCGCTATAGCTTGGACAATCTACGAATGTGCGATAAAGGGATGGAGCCAATTATTGCGTTATCTTTTCAATTATCCATCGTCGTTTCGGTGAAATTATTACATCGCCTATCTCAGTAATATGTTTTGCGCTTTTATATCTATTGTGGCGGGTTTACTGGCCTTTTGTGTGGTGATAAAGGATGTTATAGTGACCACTGCGGGTCATATTTCACCCTTTACGGCCGAGGATTTTTAATGACTTACTGGTAGTAACTAAGCTTCATTGTAATGAAACTTACTGACACGTACAATAAGAAACGTTTTGTTAATAAATACAAAATTGTTAAAGAGTTCAGATGAAATTCATTGGAACAGCCCGCTAGGGTTCGGAATTGAGATCTTGATTTTTATGCTTTTGCATGCTTGAGTAACGTCGACGGACTCGTCAGCTGTCATGTTGGCGGAAAAAGGGTGTGTGCCTACATAACTCTGCCTACTACTTCGGAAACATTTGTGGAAAGGCTTGAAGATATAACAAGAGAAACATTGCTAGAAAAACAGTAAATGTTTGAAAACCCTAACCACCACGATGACCACTTCACGTCAGTGATCTCACTCCCTTGAGAAGTATATTTATTACAAACGAATTAAAGAGCCATACTCATGCCGGAACAGCTTTTTCCACATCAGAACTTTCTTGCCGAGTCATGGAAGTCAGACGGCAACTTATAATGACACTACTTGTTCGTAAGTTATGTGACGGACTTTCAGCATTAGACAACGGTTAGTGCCGTGTTGTATTGATGAGTGAAAGAGAAAGAGATACATAGCTTTAAAAGAGTGAAAGGGAGGAAAGATCCTTCAAAAGTGTCGAACCTGCTTCAATATCCGTACAATTAAAAGATACGGTAGAACGGATGAGAGAAAAATGAAAAAACCGCAAAGTATAAAATGTTAATGTTAACGGCCTGAGTCTAGTGGTCTGAGTTTCGTAATATTATGCTCAAAGTCGCTGGTTCGATTCTCACTGAGGGCAGATATTTTTTTTTTTTTTTTTTTATACAACAAGAGTGGCAAACAAGCATATGGCCCACCTGATGGGAAACGGTTACCGTTTTATCCGGTTTATTTATTAATTTTCAACATAAGTTAACAACCCTGAGCCAAAACACTTACATTTTAAATATTTACATTTACAGAGACTTATTATATAATTATAATCAAAGAAATATAAAAACTTAGCGACCAATAAACTTATATACTATTAAAATTTTAAAATGCAACTGCTAATTTATAAGGGCGATCATGGAAGGGTAAAGGTTGGATATGTGTACGTTACCCAGTGAGACGGCGTTAAGATATATTATTATGGACAATAAATTGTATTTATAGGATTAAATAACAAATGCGATTGTAATCACTAGTAGTCAGTGCCAGTTGATTAAGCCTCAACAGTCGCCGAACACAAATAAATCGGGGAAGTGTGAATTACATCGCAAATCGCCATTTTCGAGTGGATTGTTATGTAATCCGATCATGAAATGGATAGAAATGGAATCGCATTTGTTCTCAATTTGTTTTGATTAAATATTCCACGAGGTTGAATTATTTAGTTATATTATTCGCAACGCGCGAACGATGCGACAGATATTGCTAGGGTAACCGCCCAGTTACGGCTTGACGAAGCTTGCTTAGAAATCTATTCAGTATTGGATGGGGCTTAGTCTCAGTCGTTAAAACAATCAGTACTCCTTTTGTTATTTCATATAACCTTAGCCTTATAATATTAATAAATAATAAATAAATAAATAAATATATATATATATATATATATATATATATATATATATATATATATCTATACATATAATAAATCTGTAGAAAAATCGTTTTTGTACATCGAATATATTTCAAAAAAAATTTGCTAGGGTGTTTAAGGATAACCAACAGAACCCATTTCCAGCATTTTTGGAATTTTTGTCTGTTTGTCTGTTTGTCTGCAAGCAAATGTAGATAAATTTTATGCGTAATAATTGTTCGCAGCTAGAGGTATTACTTAGTTTTTGTTTCATCGCAATCGGTTCACTCTATCAAGAGATATTAGATAATATGTATTAAAAAATTTCTCACGCACGCAATTCAGTTACTTGAAACACCAAAATAGAACGAAAGTTGACTTTCATATTCGATAGATGGCGTTGTGAGTTCCGAATTGTTTAGAAATAAGGTGTTGGTTGTCTGGAATTTTTATACATAGGTTTGGTCATTATTTTGAAGTAACGAAATTGAATCGAGTAGGTAGATATAATTTCTTCGTAGTTAGAAAAGTGTCATTCGTTCGAAAGTTTGTGATTTCGACCCGTTTTTATCCCAACACAACACGTACAAATGATTTGAATTGTTGTGTTTTTAAATTTGTATATAAATAGGTGTTCGGTAATTTCTATGGTGTTGGTTTTCACCCGACAGTTTTGATTGAATTTATTTGATTTATAATAGGTTTGATATTTATGTAAGGATCGTAGCAAATGGAAAGAAGTGATCTCTGCCTACCCCTACGGGAAAGAGGCGTAATTATATGTATGTATGTATATTGATATTTCCCTTGAAAATACACTCTATAAAAAAAATACTTTCACCGCGTAGCCGGAATGCGAAAAGGATGGGCTAAGTAGGTCTCCGGACTCAGAAGAAGCGCGGTATTGGATGACCGGCACGGTGCTTTACCAGGCACTCTGAATTCACGTGAATTTGAAATATTCACGGAAAGGGAATCGCGCTTAAGTTCGCAAAGAACTCTGACCGCGACTTTGCGCTCCCAGGAGAGCATCGAGGAACGCGAAGTGCGTCTATTAGCTGATCGAGAGCGTTGCGCCCTCTCAAGCGAGAATTGGTCTCTGTTGGCCATAGAACATATAGTTATGAGTAGAAGAATAAACCCGCTAACTCAGTACTTCTTGCATCGACAGTTGGTGGGGATCAAATTAAAAGAGAGTCAAGCAAATCAGAGCACGTGAATAAATTTTTACATCTAGGAAGCATGTTCACACGAGGTGGAAAGTATGAAATAGATATTGAAAGAGGGATAACTGCCGGTAATAAGGTGAATGGGGCCATGTCGGCGTTGATGGGCAATAAAAGTCTGAGTAAGAATGCTCGAGTTGCTGTCCACAAAGCGAAATTGGTGCCTTTTTTATTCTATGGCAGCGAATCCTGGGTATGTCAAGGAAGTATGAAAATAGCTTAAATGCAATTGAGGTGCGACCTCTTTGAAAAATATCCTAAATCGAATCTGTAATGAAAAGATTCGCAAATCAACTGGCGTGAATAAGGGCGTGATTGTAAAGATGAAGAAAGACATGTTATGTTGGTTTGGACATATAGAAGGGATGAGTAAAGAAAGATTGACGAAACAGATACACCTACAAAGCAAAAGTGTGTGCAAGAAGAGGTATAGGAAGATCACGTTTCAACTACCTATATGAAATTAATCTGACGCTCAAGGGCGGGAACGTCAAGAATACTCGAAACCAACGGGCATGTATGAAGAGACGGGAATAACAGCAACATTGTCTGGAGGATAAATCTTCACATACAACGTTTAAAAAACCCATCGATTTGGAGCACCCAGAAAGCCCCGTTTGCGACGTGTCTCTATCGTAATAGTGATAAAGCCAGGGTATTATGCGATTGCTTACTTATAATTTGGGACGAGATTACGATGGCAAACCGCAAAGCTGTGGAAGCCATACATATAGAAAAATTATCGGCCAATGGGAGATGCTAGGGTGCTTTTCTGTAGTGACTTCAGGCAGACACTCCTTATAACCCGAGGATCGAGAGCTGGTAGGTGCCTGTCTAAAGTCTAAGTATTTTATGGCGTAGTGTTTTATCGACTCATTTGAACTTTCATATGCGAGCCCATTTAAATGTTTAATGTTTGTTTAATGTTTGTTTAAATTTTATTTTTTCTTCGAGTATAATTATATAATAAGTAACTGCAAATGTAAATATTTAAAATGTAAGTGTTTTGGCTCAGGGCTGTTAACTTATGTTTTTATTGAAATAAATAAATAAATAAATAAATAAATAAATTTAAGAGGCACCCTAAACGCGCAGAATTTCACAAATTTCTCTAATGCCATCTGATGACGGTACATATCCCATACAAGCAGGTGGTAAAATAAATTCACAAATTTCTGCAATGCCCTCTGATGACGGTACATATATCATTCAAGCAGGTGGTCAAATAATTTCACAAATTTCTGCAATGCCATCTGATGACGGTACATATCCCATACAAGCAGGTGGTAAAATAATTTCACAAATTTCTGCAATGCCATCTGATGACGGTACATATCCCATACAAGCAGGTGGTAAAATAATTTCACAAATTTCCGCAATGCCATCTGATGACGGTACATATCCCATACAAGCAGGTGGTAAAATAATTTCACAAATTTCTGCAATGCCATCTGATGACGGTACATATCCCATACAAGCAGGTGGTAAAATAATTTTAGTCGAGAGCCTCTATTCTTCTGTTGCCTCACAGCTGGAGCTCATTTCCTCTATATTTGGGGAGCCCACAGAGATCACAAACCCCTCAAAACAACCAAGCAGCAACGCTCAATTGAAATGTTTCTAGGAAAGAAGGGAATATACATCTATTAACACGGTTATGAACGAAAAAGATGTCGCCAAATATGCGGTAGAGTCGTATGATTTCTTAAATACACACAATTTATTTAAAAGTCGGAGGACCAATAACCGGCACTCGGCTAAAAGTAACAAATCTTCAACGAAGCCAAAATCTTAACAGTATTCCCAATTATTTTCCTTTTTGATTCAAACGTGTGCAATTCCCAGTTGGCCTCCGTTACGCTATGACTATTAACAAAGTCTATGGGCAAACATTATCCGTTGCGGGGTTAGACCTCACTCATCATTGCTTTTCAAATTTAATTTTTTATCGTGTTAGAAACCCAAACAACCTTTTTATATTTGCTAACATAGTACATGATAAGCATTAACATAATCAAGTGCCTCATTAAATAAAGTATTTATGTGCTTTATTCGCAAATGCTTTATTAGTTCGTAGCTTGCATTACCCCCTTCTTATTGAACGAAACGTGTATATAGCACTATTATCTAAGCGACGCATTTTAGTTTTCGACATCCACGCGAACGAAGTCGCGGGCACAGCTAGTATATATATATAATAATAATAATATATCCTCACGCCTTCCCACAAGGGTCCCCGAAGGGGTAGGCAGAGGTGTATAGGTAATACCTACACGCCCACTTTCCGCCAGAGGTATATAAGTGCCAACGTGACAGATGGCGAGTCCATCGCCGTTACTCCAGCACGACTATACATACGCCTTTGAATTGCTTCTCAGACGTATGCAGGTTTCCTCTCGAGGTTTTCCTTCACCGTAAAGCTCGTGGTGTGACTAAATCTAATGTAATGCTTGTATATAAATTAATCTGTCTGTTACGTGGTATCACGAATCAAATGAATCACGATATAAATACAGAGCCAGTCGAAGAGATATCTAATTTCGAAGCTCATTCAACCCTCGAATGGTTTACGAGACAAACAGACAAACGAACGCGTCGGTTTCGGCTACGGGCTCATTTATGGCATACATTATTCATGCACATAGCTTACCCCCGAGCCATACACTACACGTATTGGCCAGCCGCTAAGCTCGCGATGAATGATACCATGTTACACAATACTCCTTCTATTATCTCACTATGGGTTTGCACTGAGGTACATAAGTTACATCATCATCATTACATCATTACATATATCACATATCATCACGCCGAGTCCCTAACGCTACCGGTAACGGTAGGCAGAGAGTATAGAGCGCCAGTTCTCGCTAGACTTACATACCTCTTTTCGCTTCTTCCACATTTATCAGTCTCTTCATTCATGCTCGTCGGTTTCGAGTACTCTTGACGTTCCCATCCTTGAGCGTCCGATCGATTTGATCTAGGTAGTGAAACGTGGTCTTCCTCTGCGTCTTCTTGCATACACTTTCGCTTCATTTAGTTACATTACATACTATCATAATCCTCACGCTTTTCCACAACGGTCCCGATGGGGTAGGCAGAGGGGACACACGTGACAAGTCCATCAGTGTTTCTCAAGGTTTTTCTTTGAATTTCTTCTCAAATATATATTTATATAGGTTTTCTATCGAATCGGTTTGCGTAAAGCTTGTGGTGTGAATGGTGTGATTGACTAAATCGCTTAACATTTATTCTAAAAAGCTAATTGGTATGACTAGGTATATATATATATCTGTATCAGAAATTAATTCTTTACGTCACAGATGAGAGAGTACTTACAGTAAAGGTGTTGGATAAACATGCGGTCATAAAATATCTATTATGTTATATTGACTATATAAAATAATAGCATCTTACCTGTCATCATATTTTATAAATAATGTTCCATAGTATATTTTACCGATAGTTGCCCTATGATTACACAGTCTATCATTACAAGTCTGTAATGTCAGTAATGACGGCCATTACCCCATTACTTCAAGTCCAAACCTCGTTTAAACTGTGGCTCATGAATTTGTAAACTGATTGGTTGTTTGACATCCTTAACTATCGGTCTTTGTGGATATATTTGTAAAGTAAAATGCCTTTGCTCAGTAGACGACATGACTATTCATTACAATAACGTTCTATGCTCCGCAGTTTTACTCATGCTAACTTTGATTATACACGAATATGAAAAATTGCAGTCACGGTGGCCTATTGGTTTGAATCCCGACTGTACGAACGAGTTTTTCTGAACTGAAGTACAGTGATTAGTCACATCTCGAGCTTTACGGTGAAGGAAAACATCTAGAAGAAACCTGCATACGTCTGAGAAACAATTCAAAAGCGTATGTATAGTCGTGCTTGAGTAACGGCGATGGACTCGGCTTCTGTCACGTTAGCACCTTAAATATATCTCTGGCTACTAGATTTTATTCGTTTGAATTATAAACCAATTGATAGGCAATTTGAACAACAAAAAATCATACACTTGGTACTTCCTATTACAGTATGCATCTGTTTCATGGACCATTAGATCATATGATGTGCTATGTATCGCGTTTGTGTAATGTCGTCCCTATGCTCGCGAAATTACATTCCTTAATTTCGTATTCACTGTGCATCTACCCGTTAATAACTCGATAAATGCCCAAAATAACTCTCATAATCCGACCGAGCACCTAAATTACAGATGCGCATTAATTTTTCAAAGAGATTGATCCCATTAACCCCCGTTATAAATGACAATGACATTCTTAATTCAACCCCTAAGAATTATGAAGACTCTTAACTTCATTAAATAGAGCAATTCGCTGTAGAATATTCCATTTTCATTGGAATATTTCCAAGATTTCCCCTTTGGCAAATGGCTGAGGATCTATGACCTCCCGAAAATTATCATAAAAGCCTGTTTGAAATCTAAAACGGTAAATTTAGTAGCCCTTTGAGGCACTAATGTACACGCCAATTGTACTCGTTTTTAATTGCGTTACAATCGCGCCGAGATGAAAATGTTAAGGAGGCATTATATTGTACATTTGAACTCGGTCAAGTGCCAGTTAACTTGGGTTTTCAAGCATCAAATAAGCCTGTTATAGGCAGTTAAGTAACTGCTTTCACTTTTCACTTAACACGTTTTTATTGTATTGTTCAATTGTCGTTGGTTTCTGCTCGTGTGATTGCTTGTGGATAAAACAAAGATGAATTTTAAAATGTTAAACTTCAGGTTAGTCAGACCACGAGTTTTCCAGTTAAGGAAAACATCGATATTTGTCACGTTGGTACCTAAATGTACTGTATCTTCAGCTCAGGCAGCTAATAATATCACTGCCTACGCCTTCTGGGATGGCTAGTGAAATATCTCGTATACCCATACGAGATATCTCAGAAAAACTAGAGGGTATGGTGCACAAATGCAAATGACGCAGCAATAGAACGAAGCTTCAAAGAAAACAAAACGTCATCGTATCTCAATTTTCTTACTGTTTTTTTTTCTTATTCTACTAACTCTATCTACTCCACGAGGAGCTCGGATTGACGATATTTATCTGAATATAGGAAAATAGACTTGTTTGTCTTCATTTCACTTCACAAATTTAAAATACATTTCGTTTTTTCCAGATGTCGCGGACTACCCAAATGGGCGAACCCTTCAAAGCTCTGATGGTGTGAACGGCACGATGGAGAGGCGAGAAGAGCTGCACCGCCATGGGTGCAGCATCGCCAAGCAGACCATACTGACCACGCACCCTAGTGGCCTGCAGACGCGGGTGTCTGTAGAGCTGGCCAACTTTGACGCCCTATGCGTACATTCAGAGTGCAACACCCCTAAGAGGATGTGGGAAGGGAGTCCCTTTCTATCCAGACGGGGTATGTTAGGTGGCGTATCTGGTCATGCCACCCCCGTTTTGGGGCGGCGTAGTGACGCTGTCAACGAAGGAAGGCTCTCGCAGCAATGTACTCCCGTTATGAGGCGGCGAGAGATCCTGGATAGCCCCGGGGGGTCCCCACTGCTGTCCCGCAGGGTTGATTGTGAGGAAGAGCGGTGTGATGTAGACAATAGTGTCATCAGCGGCTGGTTGAAGTTTCGGGACAGTAAGCGGGTGAGTGAACTTTTAAAATGTTTTCTTGATTAGCTGAGTCCTGCGGTATATAATTCACAACATTGTAGGTATACATTTAAGCAATTTTAGCACTTCACTTATTTTGATATAGATGGATTTATTATGATTGTATAATATTGTCGTCATTATTTATTTCATAATGATTTCCATTACTAAATTGATTGCTTATTAAATCTATCTCTAAATATGTTTAGAACATTTACATACTTACATACATATCATCACGCCAAGTCCCTAACGGGGCAGGCAGAGTGTATAGAGCGCCAGTTCTCTCTAGACTTGCATACCTCTTTCGCTTCGTCCACATTCGTCAGTCTCTTCTTACATGCTCGTCGGTTTATTACATCACTCATATCATCATACCTATCTTTGATAACACTATCATTTAATAAAATCGTCCCTCCTGCAATAGAAATAAAAAACTACTATAATCTGAGTAAGCCTTAAGTTAAGTGAAACTAGGGTAGTAGTGGGGTGGGTGGGTTACAAGAGGGCAGGTACAAAACGCAGGCAAGTATCAGGAGTGTAGGACTGACGGCGTGATGAGAGCCGGGCGGCTGGGCTGAGGACTTCCCTCCTTGCCTCGCCGCTAGGGAAGGGATGACTTAGGTGTCGATAAATGGTGCAGATGTATAATTATGTTCTTATTGACGACGTTAATCAACTTGTTTGGATATATAACAACACTATTATTTATATATAATAAACTTTAAAGAACTAGTTATGCGCTGTAATTATTTCTACCTAGTTTTATACTAGTTTATGTTATATTGATATATTATGTCTCTGCTGGGCTGGGGCCAACTAGTTTATGTATAATATATAATATCTTTAGTGTGTAGGATCCACATATAATTGGTGACAGAAGGCGAGTCCATCGCCGTTTCTCAAGTACGACTATACATCTACGTCATTGAATCTCTTCTCAAACGTTTGCAGGTTTTCTCTCGATGTTTTTCTTAACCGAAAAGCTTGTGGTGTGGCTAATCACTGTTTAAGTTAAAGAAACTCATTGCCACAGTCGGCATTCGAATTTGTGTTGCAGGTTTTACTCGATCAACACGGTTCTTGATAAATTGATAATGTTATATAATGGATTTCCAATCAGTTTTCAGTTATATCGATAAAATCGTCGATGCTGGGCTCATGTTTAAAATAACATTTTATAATTTAAGATGATTCCGTTTTTCCCTTATTGTAGTTTTTAATAATTGACTCGATAACAAACACATCACTGGCTTGAGCTCAAAGTAGTGTAATGAGTACAAGTATTTGTGCTCGAAGTCAGGCGAGTGTTTCACTAAACTGTGGTCTAACGAACGAGACCACCGTTTAGTGAAACACACTGTCGTAAAAAAATATAATTTCCCTGGGACCACGCTATAACTTTTAGGATTTTCATAAAACGTCAGTCTTTCGTAATGAGAAAAAATGCTTACTTAATTTTATATTACGTTGCTTAGACAAAGTCATCTAAGACCGCGGCTGTGTACACTCGGGGAAAAGAAAAATCTTCGTCAGTTTTCGAATTCCTTAATCAACTATTAGACATAAAAAATAAATTATACTTACTTGTTATGACAACAAGAGTCAATATGGTATGCAATTTAGACCAATAATCTAGATTAATATTAATGTCAGAGATGTTTAATTGTCATTGTGTGTCAGTGTCTATTTTTCTTTCATTTCGTGTTCATCAGTTTCATCATTTGTGTTACTACTAAGAGAGGTAGGGCATAACGGGTTTCCCGTTCGAATTTGGAGTTGCCGACTGGGGCAGGACCTCCACCTTATAGAAGTCCGTAGCCAAATAACTCATTTTTTGTGTTGTGTTCCTACGTGGTAAATAAGGTTTCCAGTAATGAGCTCCTTGGGGAGGGGGGAGGATTGTTACATTGTGTTGGAAGCAGAGGGATTAAACCTTATGCTGCCAACACACTATAACTCTCCGAACACAGAGTGGCAACTCGCAAGTGATACTTCGGTATCGTGAGGTATATGGTTACCGTAGCCTATTTACAGGCTACGGTAACCGTTTCCCATCAGGTGGGCCGTATGCTTGTTTGCCACTCTTGAACTCAAAAAAAAAAAACATCAGTTAAATAAATCGGAAATAAAATATTGGATTACCTGATACTATTTTCCTAGTGCAAGCAAACCTTGTCTTTCTTACCCCGAGTATACAGCAAAGACATATTAAAATGTGACTCGCAGAGGGTGTTGTAGTTAATCCTACTGAAACTATAAATGCGAATGCTTTTGATGATGCTTGTTCCTCTATGACGTAAAAACTAATGAACTGATATTGATGAAACAAAGCACAGAGATAGATTATAAGCTGCAACAAAACACGTGAAATCAAACATAACGTGGGTGCTAGATTAATAATAAGCTGCAGTCGACTAAATTCTAGAAAAACACTTCTCAGAAGCGTATCTTAATAAATAATTGGTCAATCAAACAAAGAGACAGCTGTTTGCTACATATAGTGAGACTTATGAGACGCAATAAACGCATGGAGCCATTCCTAGCATACAACCTTATGTCCAGCCATTTGTAAATTTGTCCCAGTGTCTCGTCCCGACAAAGCTCTGCTGCTGAATTATCACCACACATTTGTTCCGGACAAATGTGGGCACAATTTGCGCCATTATTGGGACATGGGACATGGGACATGGCCCGCGGTCCGATAAATCATGGGACCCGTAAACAATGGCATCGACAGCCCAATCGATGCGACACACTGGGTGAGACAAAAATAAGTTTAATGGACTCGCCGCAGAGCCTTTCAAACGCAATTAATGCTTTGTTTATGTTTATTGTAAAAACATGTACGTATTTCAGCTATATGAGTAGGAAGTTCGACTTTTTTTTTCAGATCCGCGAAAATTACGAGTTTGAAGGGTAAAAATAACAAATAATGACTTTTCAGCTAGATGCTTTTGTGAGTAATTACAGCTTCTCTTTACTTTGTACTTTGAAAGAAATATAAAACACAGAATTTGCTTGCTATTTATTGCTTGATATTTAACATAAATTCATATATCTTTACGCTATTCCACAGGGGTAGGCAGAGGTGTAACACTGTTTTCACCAGAGATATAATTTCAAATCCTATTTCCTCTTCCTTGAATTTCTTCACTGTAAAGCTCGTAGTGTAGCTAATAACTAAAAAACTCATTGGTAAAGTTGAGGTTCGAACTCAGAACGTTTAATTTACCGGCAACTCCTCGAACCACTCATCCACCAAGGCTAACGTCACAATTCAATTATAATACAATTTGAATTATTACTGTTGAGTACCTTTTCTTTCACTGTATTCTAATCTAAAGAATTCGTCTGTCGTTTTGTACCAATCATGTATCGCCAGTATTAGGATACTCTATCAAACAGACAGGTAATTTGTGCCCAATCGTCCTCCCGCGCCGAGCCTTTGTTGGTGAAAGGAACCAAAAAAATACTCGCCCACTTTAGATGTGGATTGGACTCTGCGATCTGCTAGTACATTATTTGGACAGTTAATGATTATGAAATAAATAACTGACGAGAATGTATGAAGAGATTGAAGAGTATGTATGAAGCGAAATATGTCTGTAAGTCTAGAGAGAACTGGTGCTCTACTCTCTCTGCTTAGCCCGTGAGGAACACGGCGTTAGAATATGTGGGTGTATGAAATAAAATATACATCACTAACCATTCATCCACGCTAAATTCGATACGTGATACTTTACAATATTATAAAAAAAACAGCCGTAAAAAAATTCGAACTTGCGACACAAAGATCGCAAGTTCGAATTAGAACCACAGTGATTTTTTTTATTCCTGGGACAATTCCACACAAATTGACCTAGTCCCAAATTAAGCAAAGCTTGTATTATGGTAACTAGACAACGATATATTTACTTATATAGATAGATATTTACTTAAATACATAGGAAATCTAAGACTAAGGTACAAATATTTATGTTCATCACACAAATATCTGCCCTCAGCGGGATTCGAACCCGCGACCTCAAGTTTCGCATTCAGGAGCTCTAACCACTAGACCAGCCGGCCGTACGTGATTAGTCACACCACCAGCTTTACGGCGAAGGAAAACATCGAGAGGAAACCTGCATACGTCTGAGAAGAAATTCAAAGGCTTTGAAGTAAAAGAAAAAAAATCCTTGAGTAACGGCGATAGTTTCGCCATCTGTCCTGTGGCACCTAAAATAAATCTATGGCGGAAAGTGGGTGTATGGGTACTGAATAAAAAAAGAAGAAGAAAAAGAAAACCCGACGCAAACTAAGCATTTCCCGAATAGTGGACCTCGCTCGCTAAGCTGACAGTGAGCCATTCGGAACATATTCTAACATTCTAGCCTATTTCTGTTTGACCTTAAAAGTATAATTTATCAGTCTTACGTTCCAAATGTCGCTAACACCTTTGTCATGCTACCAAGACACTTTCAACCTTAAAGCTTATGGTGTAAGTGTGTTCTAAGTGCAGAATTGTGTGGCAAATAAAGCACTCTCTGGAGACAGCGCCAGCGTTATTCCTGGGTTTGATAAAACATTTATAAGGTGCAGCGAGTGAAAAGTATAAACGGGGTAGTCTGGGTGATTGGTTGGGAATTGTATGTCTGTGTTCGGGTACTTATATTATATCTTCGTCATGACTTCACACAAGGGAGGGCAGAAAAGGTAGGCGGTATGTTTAAGTAGTACCCAGTAAGTAGTACACACCCATTTTCCGCAGGAGATATATTTTGGGTGCCAACGTGACAGATGGTGAGTTCATCGCCGTTACTCAATCTCGACTAAGCACACCTACGTCTTTGATTTTATTGACAAACGTATGCCAGCTCCTTACGTTTTCCTTCACCGCAAAGCTCCTGGTTTGACTAATCAATGTACCAAAATTCAGAAAAACTTATTGGTACAGTCGGGTTTCGAACTTGCAATCTTTGTGCTGCAGGCAACCATTCGAACCACTGGGCCACCACCGTTTATATCTGAGACCTGATGATATCTGATGATTGTTTAGATCTTTACGTCTTGTCAGAAGGGGTAGGAGGATGTGAAATATCACCTCTTGACATGTCTCTGTCACACCTGCACATAAAATATAGGGTGACTCAGAAAATAGAACAGTTGTCAAGTTAAAAGGTGTTGATAATATGTCCTCGAGACGATGATATTTACGGAAACATTCTGTATATCTCCAGCGAAAAGTTGTAAAATGTATCACAATTCTTATAAACCTTTGCCACGTGCTTTCAAGGCTTATAAAAAAGCCTTCATAGGATATACGCCATAAAAAATATTTGCTAAAACTTTAAAGTATGACAGTGTTTAAGCCCAGTTATCCTGTCAACAGTGCGGGGCTGACAGCAGCAAATTTCAATTTGGGTACACCGCACCTAAGAGCTTCGGATTAACGCGATGCGATGTTTACAGAATACGAAGCGTCATACGCGTTGGAGGTGAGAATTAAATGTTGCTGTTTGTACCATACTTAACAAGATCAAAAACTATGAGACACGAGGAGTATCTCCGATTCTGAGACGTTACAACGTTGCTCTACGTGCGGCTTCTAATCCTATTTCGTGGTCGTTTTTTTTGTGTTCTTAAGAAATAACTTACTACTTTATATAAGTATTAAACTTTGGGATGTTCTTAATCAATTACTCCACAATGGCTGAACGGAATGGGCTGACATTTGGCACAGAGAGAGGTTATCAGCCGATTGTTCACCTAATAATCAAAACACATAAATATGTTTTTTTTTATGGACCGCCTATGGACGCTTGCAAGACCAGGGGTATCACTCGCGCGTTGCCGACCCTGCAGGAATCTTTTCACACCCTTCTTGAAGAACTCCATGCTGTACTCTCCAGGGAAAACCGAAAAAAGGGAAAATTTGTTTTATTGCATAAAAAAAAATTACCAATTAAATCAATGTTTACTCGGGTGAAGCCAAAACTAGCACATCATAGATACACGCCGACCCCTTGACGAGGTAGGAAGAGAGAGTAGAGCGCCATTTTTCTCTAGAACGACAGACCTCTTTCGCTTCATTCACAACGGTATATTGTATATATATATATATTTATATTTATATATATAACTAGCTGTCCTAAATACGACCGCAGCGCCACCTACCGGGTCCAATTGTGAATCTAAACCATACTCGAATCCACCTGAAGACATATAAAAAATTTCATTAACATCGGTCCAGCCGTTTACGATTCTAAAAAAGACATACAGACAAACATTCATTTAATATATATAGATCGTATGAAATATACCTTGGTACGTATATCACATAATAATTACTCAAGCGCAATTAAATGTCTTAGTAAATAAGAGCCTCTTAGAAAATGAATCAAGCCAAACAATGCATACCATACGAACCATTACTACAATATTCACGCTCTAAATTACATCTTAACGTGCAGGAGATAAGGCACTTATCGCTATATCATTAGTTAATTCATAACAATGTTGTTGAGTGATATGCCTTAGTAAATGAATTATTTATTCAGCGAAGACATTTACATATCAAGAGGAAACCTTGGGGTTTGGTGGAGGAGGAGGTTGCGCTATGGGTGAGGTCATTGGATAAATATGCTTTAATTCATTAATATTCATAATTAATTAATTAATAGCCGTGGTGGCCGAGTGGTTCGAGCAGTTTCCTGCGACGCAAAGATCGCAAGTTCGAATTCTGACCGTACCAAAGAGTTTTTCTGAACTTAAGTACAGTGATTAATCACACCACGAGCTTTACTGTGAAGAAAAACATCGAGAGGACACCTACATACGTCTGAGAAGGTATTCATAAGCGTATGTATAGTCGTGCTTGAGTAACGGCTTGGACTCGCCATCTGTGACGTTGTCACCTAAATATACCTCTAGTGGAAAGTGGGTGCGTGGGTACTACCTATACACCTCTGCCTACCCCTTCGGGGACCCTTGTGGGAAAGAGTGGGCATATTATTATTATAAATTATGAATTAACTTGAATTTTAATTATTACATAATGATTTCTATCTGATCTGTCGGTCTAATCTGATCGATCTGATCAAATCGATCGGACTCTCAATGACGTCAACAGCAATCGAAACCGACGGGCATGTTTGAAGAGACTGGTGAATGTGTATGGAGCGAAAGAGGTGCTCGTTCCTCTTTGCCTACCCCGTTGTGATGATATGAGGTTGATTTTTATCGATTTGATAATTATGATTCTCGATGTTCACTTTCAGCGTAAAGCTCGTGGTGTTATCATTGTACTCAATTCAAGACACTACTCAAAGTTTATAGTAGGGACTCAAATGACAATCTTTGCGGTACAGACGACTATGCTACCACTTGGCCACAACAGTTAATTTTTTATTGTTTATTCTAACATTTGTATACTTTGGGCTTCTTATGTACCCTATGTCCTAGGGTAATTCTTTTTTTTTTATTGTATTGTCTCTCGTAGCGTGAGTTCCGGGAACTTTTGCTACTTAACCGGCCAATGGCGAGACCTAGGCCTCCAGCCAGGCACTTTATTTTTAAGCAACACAGCTAAGGCCACCCCCTGTGGGGTACGAATCTCGGCTTAGGGCGTTGCTGGATCGCGAGCAAGGGAGTTGGGCTGGACTGGTAGGGTCATTCTTAATATTACATACATACATACATATCATCACGCCAAGTCCCTAACGGGGTAGGCAGAGAGTATAGAGCGCCAGTTCTTTCTAGACTTACATACCTCTTTCGCTTCGTCCACATTCATCAGTCTCTTCATACATGCTCGTCGGTTTCGAGTACTCTTAACGTTCCCGTCCTTCAGAGTCCGATCTATTTGATTCAGGTAGTTGGAACGTGGCCTTCCTCTGCCTCTTCTTGCACACACTTTTGCTTTGTATATCTGTTTCGTCAATCTTTCTTCACTCATCCTTTCTATGTGTCCAAACCAACGTAACATGCCTTTCTTCATCTTTACAATCACTATTATATTCTTAATATTACAGTGATATATATCTTCCCATTTCCCCGCAGTGTGGGTGAGCGTGGGGGCAGAGGTGTACGTGTGTAAGTACTACCTAAACTCTCTATCCGCGAGAGATATATTTTTAAGTGGCAACTTGACAGCGAGTCCATCTCCATTACTCGGGAACGACACACCTTTGGATTTGCTTTCAAACTTATGCAGGTTGATGTTTCTTCCACCGTAAAGCTCGTTGGGTGATTAATCACTGTAAGTTATAAAAAGTCACAGACGGGATTCTCTCTCTATGTTAGCGTTACTATATACAATCTTTTTCATTACTCAATACCGATATCAAAACCGATTAATAAGCACTGCCGCTGATCCTCCCTCCAATCACAATCGCGATAGCTCTTTTGCGCAATCGTGGGGATTATGTTGATCGTTTCTCGTTTGTCGCCGTCCGCGAGAATCGTTGCTTAATTTTTGTCAATCCATTCCATTTTGAGAGTTCTGCGATGTGATAGAATATTTCGTATTCTATCACATCGCAGAATTAATTAATTATTACATACATACATAATATATACATATCGTCACGTCGAATCCATCCTGGGTATGTCAGAGGAAGTATGAAAATAGCTTAAATGCAGTTGAGATACGATCTCTTCGAAAAATGTGCGGAGTAACGATCTTAGATCGAATCCGCAATGAAGAGATTCGCAAAAGAACTGGCGTGAACGAGAGTGTGATTGTAAAGATGAAGAAAGGCATGTTACTTTGGTTTGGACATATAGAAAGGATGCGAGTCTTTTTAAACATGGTGGCAAGCAAGCATGCGGTTTGCTTGGCAAGGTAAGCGGCTACCACCGTATATGACCGCTTGATACACCAGGGGTATCGCTCGCGCGTTGCCAACCCTGTAGAAAACTTCTCATACCTTTCTTGAAGATCTTCAAGTTGTCCTCTTCAGAGAGAGGGGACGCTGTACTCTTTACCGCAATGGGAAGCTGCATCTATTGCTTAAGCGTTGATAGAGAGGGACTTCGCAATTTTTGTAATTTAGGAATTGAATTTAGAACTTGAGGTGTTCTTACAAAATCTACATTGCTCTTTGTTTACGCTCGCGTGTTATGAAACAGAAACCAACCATTAAACAACAGTTTCGCATGAATAATGTAGTCCGGGTAATTTAAGGTGGACGACCAAAATATCCTGACGGTTAATATATTCAAATTGCGACCATTTGGTGAGGTAACATTGTAATTGAGTCGGTTTATAAATACATTTGATTACATCGCCAGAAATTAATGCGAAGGGCCCCACATCCTCGATCAAGTTTGACGAAGCTTCACAGAAAGTATTACTTACCTTGACTTGATAAAATTACATGGCAATCTTGCATGTTAGAAATATTGGTATGACTAATCACTGTACTTAAATTCAGAAAAACTTATTTGTACAGTCGGGATTCGCACTTGCGATCTTTGTGTTGCAGGCAACTTCTCGAACCACTCGGCCACCACAGTTGTTTTTATTATTATTATAATTTTTTGAGCCGTGGTGGCCGAGTGGTTCGAGCAGTTGCCTGCGACGCAAAGGTCGCAAGTTCCAATCCCGACTGTACCAATGAGTTTTTCTAAACTTAAGTACAGTGATTAGTCACACCACGAGCTTTACGGTGAAGGAAAACATCGTGAGGAAACCTGCATACGTCTGAGAAGAAATTCAAAGGCGTATGTATGGTCGTGCTTGAGTAACGGCGATGGACTCGCCATCTGTCACGTTGGCACCTAATATACCTCTGGCGGAAGGTGGGTGTGTGGGTATTACCTATACACCTCTGCCTACCCCTTCGGGGACCCTTGTGGGAAGGCGTGAGGATATATATAATATTTTATATATATCCCGTCATAGTAGGTAGTCAGTGACTATTGATCTAAGGTACTTAATGTGAGTACCAATCCATAAGCAAAGGTTCGCCTGTGAGAAAAGAGTGATTTCTTCATATAAATGTAAATGCTCCACTGTGGGGTCTGAATTACCCCTCTTGGAATGACAATAGGGATTGATTCTTACACCGTGGGTGTTCCTTGGGTCTTACACAAGTCAATCGACTTGCCATCAATCATGTTTTGTCGCGCAATTTTGAGCCTTATCGCTGAATGATAGGGGTGTTACTTATGTAAAATCAACGCAGGGTGCATGGGATAATCAAGAATAATTGTCTTGGAATCTAATTGAAAAGGTGAATGCATTTGAGATAAAGTAATTATCTCTAACTTCCGACTAAATATGTGCATCAGAATTTAATTATGAATGCAATCTGAGCGTGCCGTGGAATTCCGTTTGATAACGAAATGAAATCCTTTTATTATGATCTTCTCTTGAGGTGGAACAAAACAATATATCACCAATAATAATTACTAAGACCAACAAATTAAATTTGCTTGCCTTAAAAGGGATACCGAATACGTAGGTAAACGTAAAAGTATTGGTAACGTGCTTAATTTATGAATAATACGTATATCGAAACCTTGGCGAGCCACTCCCACGTTACTGGAATTACTTTATTTGTTTTCATAATAATAATATATCCTCACGCCTTCCCATAAGAGTCCCCGAAGGAGTAGGCAGAGGTGTATAGGTCACCGGAGATATATTTTAGGGGCCATCGTGACAAATGGCAAGTCTATCGGCGTTACTCAAGCAAGACTATATGTAATAATACGCCTTTGAATTTCTTCTCAAACGTATAAATTGTAGTAAATTGGATTTAATAGTGACATTTTATTTAATAATGGCCACCCTTCCCTCGTGTGCGTTAAATGTCATCAGGCCTTCAAATTACTATCTGCTAGCACCCTTGGATAGTGGAAGTAATTGTTCAAAATTACTAGTTTTTATCGCACTGCTACAATAGGTTACTGATGATAAAAACGCCAGTCGTTATAAGTTAAACGTTTACAATGTGTTCTACTTGTGCTGGTAATATACACAGCTAGGTATACCACGCAGTTTCACTCGCGTAAGATTGGATTTCTTTGGTGGATTTTCTTTCTGGAATGACACATCATCTATGTCTTTAATCCAGGCCATAATCTATATCTGTGCCAAATATCATCCAAATCCGTTTAGTACTTTTTGTGTGTATATTTTTCGCATTTTTACACTAGGGTGTATAATTATAATCACGCCGAGTTCCTCACAGGCTAGTCGGGGAGAGTAGAGCGCCAGTCTTTCCTTCGTCTATATCAATCGGTTTCTTTATACATGCTCGCCGGTTCTGAATATTCTGGACGTTTTCATCCTTGAATTATAATTATGCCATTTTTAATACTACGTGCATTGATCCTTAGAGTAGAAGTAGCAATACTCTGTACAAGAGTTTATAATGATACTAGTTCTCCCGCCCCGCTGCGCTTGGACGAAAAAAATTAAAGCCACGGATCCAGTGGCGCCACCGATATCCCTACATTCATTATATGTTGACCTACAACCCCTATTCAGTCGCGGGCAGTTCTCCCTCTGACAAAAACCCGAACAAAAATCTTAATTCTATTCACAAAATCACAAAGGATGACACTACGACCACAACACAGACCTTCGTCAAAACATTAAAATTATTATATCTAGCGCCAACCTTACCATACATCAAATGGTTGGATCTTTATTCTCATAGCTTTTCAGCTCTTGTGTCTACGATAAAGCAAAATATATCACTGGAATATGAACTCTAACACGATAGCAGTTAAAGTTCGGCAACGACACCCATAAATTTGAAAACTGTAGAGTCAAAATAACCAAGCTATTGAAAAATAGCTTTTAACGAATATATATAAGAGCTATTACAATCCTGAAATACAATTCAGATTATTCCCAATGATGATAAAACTATTGTAAAAGAGACTTTAAATACCATGTTTTAAAATTTATATTGCTGGCACTAAATTTTTGCATAACAAAAAAATATACAGGCTGATGTATAATAGCTCTTGTTTTTTAGGTAATAAGAGTGACGTTAGCTTCACGTTGCGAATAACAATGACAAAGCAAGGGTCCGAATGACAATTGTGGCAATGAAAGACTGACCTCGGCTTTGTTCTCTCGGGTCGGTGAAAGTTTTGTTGGAAAAATTATCGTGCCACGGGGTTCAGTGTTGATATTTGGACTGAAACAGGAAATGCATCGGTTCAGTTGTGTCAAAGGCTGTATATAATGAAAAAAAAGTGTGTGTGTTTGTTTGTATAGTGTTAGTGGTGATTCAGTGTGGAGATATAGCAGAGTGCACTTTTTGATTTTAACATTTACGAAACGCGAAGTTTCCGGAAACGACAATAGCGGAAGACCATTGAAACCAATGAGTATGTATGAATCAGACTGGTGAATGTGGATGAAGCGAAAGAGGTCTGTAAGTCTAGAGAGGTCTTGCAGTCTACTCCTTCTATCTACGTTTTTAGGGACTCTACGTATACTAAATAATTAATGTTTTATCGTCACTCCATCCTAGGAGGGTCCCCTGAACGGGTAGGCAGAGGTGTGCAGGCAGTACCATCACACCCACTTTCCGCCTGAGGTATATTTAAGGTGCCAACGTGACAGACGACGAGTCCAGCGCCGCCACTCAAACGACTATAGGCGTACACGTGTTTTGAATTTCTTTTCAAATGTATGTGGGTTTCTTTTAGAAGTTTTCCTTCACTGTAAAGCTCGTAGTTAGACTAATCACTGTACTTAAGTTCAGAAAAACTCATGGATAAAGTCGGGATTCGAACCTGCAATCTTTGTGTTGCAAGCAAGTACTCGAGCCACTCGACCACCACGGCTCTTAAATAATAATAATAATAAAATAAGGGAATATTAAGAAATGAGTCGTTTCAAAGTTATAGACATGCAGACTGGCGTAGTAAAAACATACCCCTCAATTAAACAAGATAAAGGCAATTACACACGAGCGCTTGATTCATGAATAATGACTCAGAGACACAATACGACGTCGGTAATATTCCTAATATTAGGGTGATGGGCGGCACGTGACGCGGGGCCTTAATGAGCAGAGCAGAAATTTGCAATGGGTGATTACACTGCAGCCGGATTTGTCTGTCCGTTTGATTGAATTATACTTTAATTACGCAACCATAAAGCATAGTATATTTAATTATATACGTACATATCTTACGCCGGGGCCCTCATCGGGTAGACAGAGAGAATAAAGCTCCATTTTAACTATAGAAGTACAGAAAACGACTCGATTGATGGTAAACGGACAGCGTAGGGTTTGAGCAATCACTACACCAAAGTTATCACTCGAATGCATGAGGCATGCCGTCTTCAGCCGCTTGTTCAGAACCGTGAGTCATGGCTAGTAAAGGATAGTGGCAAGCAGACGGAAAATAGCACTCTCCATACGCCGGATATATTTAGGTGCCAACATGATAGATGGCGTGTCTGTCACCATCTCTCAGGAGCGACTTTACACGCGTCTTTGGAATTTTCGCTCAAATTCAAGCAGATTTCAGGTGAACTTGTAATAAATCAGAGTTTCAGTCCTGTGTAAACCTTTGGAAAGCCAGTCGCAAAACCTATTTTTAACCCTAAAACTCTACTTATATCGTACATTTTGTGAAGGTATTTCTTTCTTTTTCACGCAAAAATTTGATAAAATTTGGCACAGAGGTCGATTATTATATCGATCGATCGTAGAGATCCATGCAGACTTGTCGTTAGTGAAATTCCTAGGTTAAGTAAATATAGTAAAAGTTGTATGTTCATGTGTATTAGAGTATTTAATAAGTTACCTAGTGAATTTAAGTTATTAAGCCATAGGCAATTTAAAGTTCAACTGTATAAGTGGTTGAATGACAATACCTTTTATAGTGTTAGAGAATTCTTTGAACACTAACCTGGATTTGCATGCTGAAAACTCGGCAAAACATGTACATGTACAAAATTATTTATTTATTAACACCAAATTTATACCATGTTTTTTGCAAATAAATGATTAGAGATTATTATTATTATTATTATTAGCGGGATTAATACATACCATATGTTTTATTCTAGGAGAAAATCTACAACACACACCCACACACGCGAGGAACATCTAGTATGAATATAAAACGTCATGCAAACAAACATTGAGTCGAATGCACAACAACATCATATCGCTTTACATTCGAGCGACTCCATAACTCGTTTTACAGTTCGCGTGATTGTAACGCAGCTTAATTTAATTCAGAACTTCACTTGAACTAGTTTGAACTTGGAACTACGTCGGAATGAATCGAACGTGTTTACAAATTCAATTCGTTCATATCGAATGAGTTGGATTAATCATTCCATTTGATGTGAACGGTGCTTTATAATGCCGATGTTGTTTGATTAGTTGATGAATTATATAATACTAGCTTATGCCCGCGGCTTCGCCCAAGTGGAGTTCGAAAAAGTAGCTTTGGAAATTTCCTGTTAGAATCGGTTCAGCCGCTATGCCGTGAAAGAGCATCATACATTATGATGTATGAACTTTGAATTTTTAAGGATTACAAACAAAAGTAGCCTGTGTCCTATTCCTATAAGCTATCACCATTTCAACTCTCAGCCAAGTCGGTTCAGCAGTTTGGCCGTGAAAGAACCGCAAACATCCAAACTTTTCGAGGTCGGAAGCAATTTTATTTTTCAAAACAATATTAGTTTTTTTATGATCGCGTATAATTTTGTATTATGTTAAACATCTGTTTGCGAGTCAGGTTCCGAGAGCAGCCTACCGACAATCTTTACTAAATATCAGACAGGTCAAGCCGCGGGACTCTACTAGTATCTTAATAAAACTATAACGCAAAAGTTAATGAAACGTGAAGTAAAGCGGATAGACTTTATCAAAGTTTTATATTTATGACCGAGCCTAGGCTGGCTCGTTAAGTTGAGACCCAGCCTCGTCCAACTTAGCGAGGAGCTTAGATATTCTTGACGTGGAAAATAAGTAGCTCACAGGAACTGTGGGAAACGAACTCTTAACGAGGACGGATTAAAAAATAATATAAACCTTTTTACATACATAATCATACGTGGAAGAAGAGGTAGACGTCCGCATTTATAATATTAGCATGATACACGGTGTGATAGTAATGGCCAGTATGAGGCATGCATAAAAGTGCTTTCCTCAATAAACCCCCATTGGATATAAAGCAGCGGCAGTCATCAAACAAGCATGAGAGCGCCATCTATCAATCAAACGGCCGAGTGCATCTGACGTTCATGGCGCAAGTACCATTAATGTTATTAACAATATAAAGTCGTTCAAGTAGTTGCCTGCGACACAAAAATCGCAATTCCTCCCGTCCAAAAGTTAGAATCCTGACTGTTATTACATACCTACTCTCTCTTTTCCTTCATGCCAATTCTATCTTTGAGAGGATCATTAATAAAGACTATAGCTGTTTTTATCAATTTACTCTTTTTCGTACTACTCGGTGACACCAATTATGTACGAAACCGCGATGGTAACAGAAACAAAACACATCTCACGCACAGAAAGGAAGACTTGACTTTTTGTTAAAGCTTACCTAACACTCATAATAGCGGCTTTGGGTCCCTTATGCACATGACAAAACGGGACCTTTACAATATCATAAAAATGTAATTCCTTTAGAATAAATTAATTTGTGTCACAATTACCGAAGAGGCCTTAATAATAATAAAAATATTTAACAGTAATTTAGTTTAGTTAGTTAATATGAAATTCAATTAACCAAATTCACAGCAGAAACCCAACACTAATTAAGCTCATTGATTATGGTGCGATCATTCTGCGCTAACTTCATGTACAAGTACACATGTATGGACAAGAGATTCTGTTGTTCAGCACTTCCTCGGTGAGCACTAAACGTGATTTACTCAATTAGTACGTATCCTCACGCCCACAAGGGTCCCCGAAGAGGTAGGAAGAGGTGAATAGGTAGTACCCACACACCCACTTTCCACCAGATATATTTTAGGTGCCGACGTGAGAGATAGCGAGTCCATCGTTGTAACTCAAGCTCGACTATACATATGTCTTTGAATTGCTCCTCAGACGTATGCAGGTTGCCTCTCGATGTTTTCCTTCACCGTAATGTGTTAATTGATATTATCTTTCTGATACGGAACCCAAAGCTATGAAGCCACTTCACACTTGGCCGTTTGTCGCTTCCCCACGCGGAGGCGAGAATCCACGTCACTCAGCCGGCTTAATTGCGAGTAGCAACACAAACGAGGGGTGTCCCTAGCTACAGACCGACGATGGAAACGCATAGTTTTTCACCGTATACTCCCATTTTGCTGCAAGCATTCATAGTAAAAAAGTTAATAATATATATCCTTCTAATATATACGTCTTCCCATAAGGGTCCCTGAAGTGGTAGGGTGTACCTATAGGTAATATCCACACACATACACACACTTTCCGCCAGAGGTATATTAGGTGCCAACGTGACAGATGGCGAGTCCATCGCCGTTACTCAAGCACGACTATACATACGCCTTTGAAATGCTTATCAGACGTATGCAGGGTTCCTCTCCATGTTTTCCTTCGCCGTTAAGCTCGTGGTGTAACTAATCAAAAAAATTGTCGCAAGGTCTAATCCCGACTGCACCAATGAGTTTTTCTAAACTTAAGTACAGTGATTAGTCACACTACGAGCTTAACGGTGAAGGAAAATATCGAGAGGAAACCTGCATACGTTTGAGAAGAAATTCAAAGGCTTATGTATAGTCGTGCTGGAGTAACGGCGATGGACTCGCCATCTGTCACGTTGGCACCTAATATACCTCTGGCGGAAAGTGGTTGTGTGGGTATTACCTATACACCTCTACCTACCCCTTCGGGGACCATTGTGGGAATATATATAGGATATATTATATATCCTCACGCCTTCCCACAAGGGTCCCCGAAGGGGTAGGCAGAGGTGTATAGGTAATACCCACACACAGGATATATTATATTATTATTATATTAATTATGTATATTTCAGCCACTCAACTGTCACATCTACCTTTCTTTCTCTGTGGTTGCCTGGTAGAAATCGCTTTTGTGATCAGGCCGCCTCTATGGCCAATACATGTTTTTCTTTGTTTTTGTCATTACTTTGATTCGTAGATGTGTTTGTATAATGAAGAATATTATAATTATTGTAAGACTTGATACATGAGTGTGTTATTTGTGTGTGACTAGCCTTATCTTTTAACCCGCTCGCCGTCCAATTCGCGATGGAGTATGGATATAAAATATTTGTATC